>JBCEWC010016400.1:0-13144 GCA_038996855.1 Solanum aculeatissimum | reverse complement strand
ACAATTAGGGTTTCATAAATCATCCATGAAATCAAGTGTAAAATCATGTTTAAATAACCTAATAACTACAACACTCATGTCCCAACACTAATCTACAACAATATTGAAATAAACCATAACTAATTGGAAATCTTAAGATCAATTTAAAAGGGTTAGGGTTCTTAGGATCTTCAAGGATGAAAGAGGATCCTTGAATCAAGTCCCACTTACCTTAAGTTCACCAACAATCAACAATATCAAACTTAATCAAGGCCTTCTTCCCCAATTTCTATAAGCTAGCTTCAATGGAGCCCAAGATAGTCTTAGGATCTTAAGGAAGTGTATAGGAGAGTTTGAATGGATGAATGAGGGTTTGAGGAATGTTTTAGGGGTTTAGGAGACCTTAGGGGGACCAAAAAGGGACTTAGGGAAATTTTAAATTACGAAAATACCATTAATAAAATGCAACTTTCTGGAACTAATCAATGTCAAACAGTGCTGAAGTGCCCTTCCAACAGTAAATGGTCCGTCAGCCCCTCCCGTTAAAAATTACTTAGACAAATTCTTCAGCGCGAACTTTCGGAGGACTTTCTGTAATACTTCACGAAGCACTTGATGGTCCGTTCAAAGTGTGACTGTCCATGTAAGGGTTCCGTCCAACCATACTTAGTCCATAAAACATGTGCATGCCTTGGACTAGCCACTGTCCAACTTAACGGGACAGTGGACGGCCCGTCAAACTCCAAATGAGTCGTTCAAGGATTCTTTGGTTTAGACATGGCTTAGGGGTGGTTCCACGCCACTCCTAGCTCACTGGAACACTTGATGAGTCAATAGACGAGCCGTGCAAAGTTTCACGGTCCGTGTCAATGTCCTTGGCCACTTTGCGGAGCCTATCTCCAATGGTTTACGAATTTCAGACAGTATCACTGTTTGGGCCATATCTCCCTCATCCGAACTCCAAATTGAGTGAAACTAGTTGTGTTGCAAAGATAACTCAAAGAGATTCAATGTGATATGTGATAGTCCATATGGTTCATCCCACATAAAAAGTTATGACTATTTGAAGTACACTACCAAAACTATCCCTCTAGGCCACTAACTAGCCCAATTTGCATTCGGCCACTTAAACTCAACCCGTGGCTACCAAAACTCAACCATGAATTTTAGTAAATCCTAGAATGCCATCCATAAGTAGATTTCAAAAAGTTTTGGGTTGTTACACTAAGTGATGTCCACGGACCAGTACAAGGTCTGTGTGCAGCTACACGGTCCATGAGACCCCTCGTAAGTTGATCCAGAAAGTCCCTTGATATTTCAAGCAGAGGCCGAGACTAAGTGAGGTCTTACGAATAGGTTCACGGTCGGTGAACCCCTGGATGACCCCTGGGAAACCTTCCTTGAGGCCCTATTTGTGTGATCCTATCCATTTAATTAATGGTTAATTCATAATTTGATTTGATCTTATGACCCTTTTAGCCTTTTATAAGGTCTTCTAAAGCCCCCAAATCAAAACCTAATCACCTTTTATTTATTCTAACACTCTTCAAACCTCCCTGGAAGATTCAAAAAGGGTTAAACAGGATTCAATATTATAATATTACAGTGCCCAAATCCTTGAATTCAGATGCCAGCATATTCTGAAAGAAGCCAACCAAGTGGAAGATTCTATAGAAAAATACAACCAGCATATCAACACATATCAAATGTTTCATAACATCAACCAACTGCCTAAAGAGACCAAGGCTCACCTGAAGATGGATAGGATGCAGATTATCACTTTCAGAAGAAGACAGCTAAAGAGAATGAGAAAGCCACCTTGAAGGAGCAAAATTCAACAACACACAGGAATACTCCTACAACATCTCTGAATCTTATGGATAGGTTTAGGACTATGCTTAGGAGTTCTTTCTGTTTAAATATGTAAGGGGAAAGTCTCCCTTGTTTATTGCTTTCCTAGATTATTATAATGAGAGGAGTCCTCTCTTAGGATTTTCTTTGTTTGTATCAGTTTTTAGGGTCTCGTGACTACCTTTCTAGGTAAGTCATAGAGTACCATCCTAGGTGGAGGTAAGGTTTATGTCCCCCTCCATGTATCCTTTGACTCTCTATTTTATTTATGTTAAAGCCTGGGGGTGTTGCTTAGCCCCTGACCCAACACAGGGTCTTTAAAATTAAAAAAAAATACTCTTCAAACATCACAAAAATCCTCTCAATCCTCTTGACCTCCATTGATGAAAGCTTGAAGAATTTTGGGGAAAAACCACCTTTCTTGCAAAATCATCCAATTCTCTAGGCTAATCTCAAGGTATGTGGATTGATTCATGGATTCCCTTTCATCCATGAAGAGCCAAGAATCCTATTCTTTAAATTATGAATTTAAGCTTTTCTTTAATTATGGGTTCTTTATATTTTGATGTATTAAATTGAATTGAGTTGTGCGCTGTAGAAATTAGGTGATTTAAAGTTGATTTTAGTTTCAATTTCATGAATTGAAACTCTTGAAGGTCTAATGTGCATGTCCCTTTAATGGTTTAATATGCATGGGTAAATTGCATTATGCTTTGAATTGAGATCTTCTCATGAATTATGCTGAACTATCTATTGAATTATGATTTCAGGTTTGAATCTCCATTACCCATGCACTTGATTTTCTCATTCATGGCATATGAATTGACGTATGGTTATGATGAAACTCTTGTTAAGGGCATGACCCTCTTGTTATGAAATGATATGTTAAGACTTGTGATCACATAGTCTCTTGTTATGGCTCTTTGAGCATTTTGGGTTCTTGCACCATTTTGATATGTTATGAAGGCTTGATATGATAAGCTATGTAGATGAGCTACTCCTATTGCATTGATATAGAAATGGTTTTGGAAATTCTTATTGGCTTTAAGCCTAAGTATGTATATGGATTTGATAATGACATGGTTTGCCTAATGATACATGGTTTTGAAAAGAATGTTAACCCTCCATTTTGAAAGGCTTGCATGTACATATATGTACTCCCATGGGATGAGGCTTATCACCGAGAGATTAGAGTCAGGGAGGACTATCTCCAAGTATCCATACTCCTTTCCATCAAACCATATGCGAACATGGGATTTCTCCCTAGATGGGATGACTTGTTATGATTTCCCTTGTTGAAGAGTGACTAGGGATCTACCTGGCAAGTAGTCCGAATCCAAGTAGTATCTCGTTTGGGTTCCCTCTGTTATCGGTTGAGGTCACATCCCCTGCTATGATATGATATGTAGGTTGTATTTCATGCATCATGGCATGCCATATTGTTATAATATATTCCTCTTTGGCTATGTGCATTCCTTTCGTATCACTTATCCCCTTGCCATCTCGTTTGGTCATACTATATTGTCATATGCATTGAATGCTCACATACTTAGTGCATATTGTGTGATATCCCATACTCCTTTTCTACATGTTCTAACCATGCAGGGACCGATGATGACCTCTATCTCCCGTTGGACGAGGAGTGATGTCTTTGAAGCTATTTTCTTGTTGTGAGCCCTTTTGTTCAAGGGAAATAACTACTTTCTATCTTCCTTGTATCATTTTATTTTACTTACTTTGTGACTTGAGGGTGATCCCGGATTATGTCGAGGCCCCGTTCTATCTTATGTAGAGGCTATGTTAGACATGTTAAACTCTTACATGTTGTACTGTGTTTTGGTGAGATATTATAGCTATTGAGATTTAAATATGGGAATGATGTTCCGATTATGCATATGATTATGTATTGGGCTACTGAATGTTGAGAATGTGCTTATGTGGAATGTCTCCTAACCCTGTATGCCCCCATAACTTGAGTCCTACTTACCCGCCCCTTAGAAATACTTATTATGTGCTATGTGACCCATGTTCATCCTATCCGCGGCAACATCCCCATAGCTTGAGTCCAAAGCCTTGTTTTTCCCTAGAAATATGTGCTATGTGTTTATTTTTTTATGCTTCCGAACCGATGATGTGAGTAATGATGCTATGATGGCTTAATCAAGGACTTTCAGGTTCTCCTTCCTCATGTCACATCTAGGCCCAACTTCTGGGTCATGACAAATATGGTATCAGAGCCCTACGTTTGTAAATGATCCTCAGAGTCCAACATGTCACGCCGATTAGAGTCTTGTTCATGGGTGTGATGCGCGCTATGCCTATGAACGGGAGACTATGATGATATTTTAGTAATTTGTCTCATTTCATTGTTTCCTTATGTTGTGCTGTGAGCTGTTACAATAAAATTTCCTAAACTCTTGGTATTCTTGTCTCTCTTTTAGAACATGCCTCCTAGAAGATCTCCCTTCCCCCGTCAGGCTCCCGACTATGAGGAACAAGTGACTCACGCTGAATTTAGGAATGTGGTATCTATGTTATCCCAAGAAGTGGCTAACCAAGCCCGGCCAACTAATCCCACAACCTTTGGTACTCCGGCCTCTAGGGTGAAGGATTTTACCCGGATGAACCCTCCAGAGTTTTTTGGCTCAAAAGTGGACGAGGATGCTGAAGAGTTCGTTAATGAACTCACTATGGTCTTGACCATTATGGGTATTAGCTCTGAGGAGAAGGCTGAGTTGGCTGCATATCAATTGAAAGATATGGCTCAGGTGTGGTATAATCACTGACTAGTTGAGAGGATGGTTGATCTCAATGTTGGGTTGGAAGAGCTTAAAATGGCCTTCCTTGACCGATTCTTTCCTCTTGAGATTAGAAAGGCCAAAATGACCGAGTTCATCAATCTTCGACAGGGTAGTATGACTATGAGAGATTATTCTCTCAGATTCACTAAGCTCTCTAAATATGATCCCATACTTGTATCCAACCCCCGAGCAAGAATGCACAAGTTTATTTCGGGTGTCTCGAATTTAGTGGTGAAGGAATGCCATAGGGCTATGCTTATTTGAGATATTGACATCTCGAGACTTATAACTTATGCCAAGCAAATTGAGGGTAAAAAGCTTACGAAAAGGAGAGTGAGTGAAGCTAATAGGGCCCGACTTGATGGTGGGTTCTCCAATTCCAAGAGTGGTGGTGGATTTGGCCAATTTCATCAAAGCTAAGGTTCTAATATGAGGGTTGTTAATCCAAGGGTGCCTCTTCCTAAGGCACAAGTTGGGGGTGGTCACCGAATTCCCTGTTGTGGTGAATGTGGTGGTACTCATGTGGGTGAATGTAGGAGTGTTACGGGTGCTTTCTATGGGTGTGGTAGTTTGGACCACAATATCTCTAATTGTCTGCAGAATGTGAAGAAGGATCAAGTGGCTCCTAGTAATCAAGGGACCCTGAAGGCTCTGGTTGGTGGTGCTCCTAGGAACAATAGGTTTTATGCTCTTTATGCCTGCCAGGAGGTGGAGGAGGCTATGAATGTCGTGACTGGTATGTTAAAAATCTTTGATTTTGATGCTAATGCTTTACTTGATCTGGGTGCAAATTTATCTTTTGTGACTCCTCTGTTGGCTGTTAAATTTAGTTTGAGTCTTGAAACTCTAAGGGAACCTTATTCAGTGTATACTCTCGTGGGTGATTCTATTATTGCCCGAAATGTATATCGGGGTTGTCCTATCTCTGTGTTGCATAAAGTGTTCCCGGGTGACCTTGTAGAACTTGAGATGTATGATTTTGATTTTATTCTTGGGATGGATTGGTTGAATGCATCGTATGCTTTAGTTGATTGTAGGACTAGGCAAGTTAAATTCCATGTTCCTAATGAACCCGTGTTGGAGTGGAAGTGATTTTGTGGTTATGAGGTGTATTTATCACATTGTGCGGGTTAGATATGTGGAGGTTGAGTCACCTAAGCTTGAATCGGTTCCATTAGTTAATGAGTTTCTCGACGTGCTTACCGAGGACTTGCCCGGTATCCCTCTCGATAGAGAAGTGGATTTTGGTATTGATCTCCTTCCGGATGCTCAACCTATTTCTATCCCTCCTTTTCGTATGTCCTCAATAGAGTTGAAGGAATTGAAAGATCAGTTGAAAGATTTGTTAGAAAAGGGTTATATTAGACCGAGCATTTCACCTTGGGGTGCTCCCTGTTGATTGTGAGGAAGAAGGATGGGTCTCTTCTAATGTGTATTGACTATTGGCAATTGAACAAGGTGATCATTAAAAATAGGTACTCATTGCCTAGAATTAATGATTTGTTCGACCAACTTCAAGGAGCTACTCATTTCTCTAAAATAAACCTTTGTTTCGGTTATCACCTAGGTGAAGGTGAGGGAGTGTGACATCCCCAAGATAGTCTTTCAAACTCGTTATGAGTCACTTTGAGTTTATGGTGATGTCATTTGGGTTGACCAATACTTTGGCGGTGTTTATGGATCTTATGAATCGGGTGTTCAAACTGTTCCTTGATAATTTTGTGGTGGTCTTCATTGATGACATCTTGATTTACTCCCGAAGTGAGCGGGAACATAGGGATGACTTAAGGTTGGTACTTCAAACATTGAGGGAGAAGCAATTGTATGCCAAGTTTAGTAAGTGTGAGTTTTGGTTGGGAGAAGTTGCTTTCCTTGGTCATGTGGTGTCCGGTAATGTCATTAAGGTTGATCCTAAAAAAACCAAAGTAGTGAAGGATTGGCCTAGACCATTGACTCCTTTGGATATTCAAAGTTTCCTTGGTTTGTCTGGTTATTATAGGAGGTTTGTTGAAGGGTTTTCCTCTATTGTGTCCCCGTTGACCAAGTTGACTCAAAAGAAGGCCAAATTTGTGTGGTCAAATGAATGTGAGAAAGTTTTCAAACCTTGAAGGATCGACTTACATCGACTCTATTTTTGACTTTTCCAAATAGGTTAGATGGGTTTTTGGTATATTGTGATGCGTCGTTATTGGTTTCGGTTGTTTATTTATACAACATGGTAAGGTTATAGCTTATGCATCTCGACAATTGAAGGTGCATGAGCAAACTTATCCAACCCATGATCTTGAGTTGGCAGCGGTGGTGTTTGCTTTGAAAATTTGGCGACATTAGTTGTATGGGGTTCATATGGATATCTTCACCGATCGCAAGAGAATGCAATATCTGATTACCCAAAGACACCTTAATTTGAGGCAAAAGAGATGGTTGGAACTTCTCAAGGATTATGATATGAGTGTTCTTTATCACCCCGACAAGGCTAATGTTGTGGAGGACGCCCTTAGTAGGATCTCTATGGGAAGTGTGACATATGTGGATGAGGGGAAAAAGAGATAGTGAAAGATGTGCACTGTTTGGCTAGGTTTGGTGTATGGTTGGCCAAATCCGACAATGGTGGAATTCTTGTCAAGGCAGATTCGAGTCGTTGATAATGGTTGATGTTAAGGCGAAACAAGACTTAGATCTCTTCTTAGTTGAATTGAAGAAATTGGTTTCCGAAGAAAAGGTTGAGGTTTTCTCCCAAGGGGGAGATGGCGTGCTACAATACCAAGATTGTTTATGTGTTCTTGATGTTGATTGTTTAAAGGAGATTATCATGAAAGAGGCTCATAATTCTCAATATTCTATTCATCCGGGATCTACCAAAATGCACCGAGATTTAAGAGATTTGTATTGGTGGCATGGAATGAAGAAGGGCATAGCCAAGTACGTGTCAGAATGTCCTAATTGTCAACAAGTAAAGTGGAACATCAAAGGCCCGGTGGCTTGACACAAGATATCAAAATTCCTACTTGGAAGTGAGAAGATGTGAACATGGATTTTGTTGTTAGGTTACCCCTTTCACGACCCGGATTGGGGGCATAGATGTGACATGGCGAAGGAGAACCTGAAGGCTCTCGATCAAGCCATCATAACATCATTACACACATCATCGGTTTGGAAACGCGGAAGCTAAACACATAACACATAAGCTCGAAGGGATTTAGGACTTGGGACTCAAGCTATAGGGACAATATCAGGAATGGGACAAGCATGCATACACATAGAATATAGTAATAATCTCTAAGGGGACGGGTGAGTAGGACTCAAGCTATGGGGACAATATCGAGACTATGGGACTTGACACATAAGTACGTAGTCATTCACAATACCCATCATACAAGTCATGAGCATGATAAGAGATATCTTTCATAATTAAGACTAAATAAGCATAGTATTACATAACCAAAGGTTCAACATACAAGTCAAACGCACAAGAGAATAGAGTGATCCAACAATGCCTCTGCATAGATGAGTGGGGCCTTGACAAGTTTGAGGCTCACCCTCAAGACATACGAAAGTAAATAATGTAATATAAAACCCTAGAATAGGCGGTGGCTATTGCACTTGAACAAAAGGGCTCACCACTAGTAAGTCTTCAACTAGGATCAAGCGTCGTCATGTAGAATATAAAGATCATCTCCGGTCCCTACATGGTTAGAACATGTAAACAAGAATATGGGTTAGCTCAATTAAGCACTAAGTATACGGGCATGCAATGCATATGACAAGTATAGTGTGACCAAGCAACATGTCAAGGGGACAAATGATACGAAAGGAATACACGTAGCCAAAGAGTAATATAACAATATGCTATGGCATGATGCATGAGATGCAATCCTATGATCATATATAGAGGGGATGTAACCTCAACCGACAACATGGAACACCCTTAAATCAAGCAATAACATGACATGGAAATCCCTATCTAGGGATTTAAAACCCATGGTGGCACATGGCTTGACGGAATGGGCGGGGCCTTAAAATAACCCCATTTTCCCACCCAATCCCTCGTTGCTAAGTCTCATCCCACGAAAATACGTATATATGCATGCAACATTTAAACGGGAAACTTACATCCTTTCAAATCATGCATCATTAGTCATGTCAAAATCATTGTAAAAGAATCATGTTCATGCTTAGGACATAGGCCAACAAGAGTTTTCAAAACATTTCATGATTATTCCATATCAATGTAGTAAGAGTAGCTCATCTACATAGCTTATCATATCAAGCCTTCAATAAATGTCAATATGGTGCAAGCACCCAATATGCTCAAAGAGCCATGGCGAAGAGACTATGTGATCACAAGTCTTATCATATCATGTCATACAATAGTTTCATCAAGAGTTTTATCATAATAATAACCATACATATGCCATGAATGAGGATCAAGAACATGGGTAATGAAATTCAAACTTTATTTCACAATTTGAAAGGTAAATCATCATGAATCATGTAAAAATCCATAAATAAGTCATAATGCAAGTTACTCATGCTTAATTAAATCATGAAAGGGACATGCACTTTGATTCATCGAGGGTTTCCATGAACATTCATAAATCCAAGCTTAAAACAAGATTTAAATCACCTAAAAACTACAACACATAATTCCCAACACTAAACTACAACAATAATTGAAGAACCCATAACTTAATTGAAAGCTTAAAATCAAATTTAAAGGGTTAGGGTTCTTGGGTCTTCAAGGATGAAAGAGGATCCTTGAATCAAATCCCACATACCTTAATTTCACCAAAGGAATTGCAAAGTCAAACTTAGTCAAGATTGTCTTCCCTAATTTCTTCAAGGATTATTCAATGGAGGCCAAGAGGATTTTAAAATTCTCAAAGTGAATGGAGGAGGCTTAGAATAGATGAATGAAGGTTTAGGTCTTCATTTAGGGGTTTAGGAGACCTTAGGATACCTTAAAGGGGCTCAGGGAATCATTAAATCACGAAATTACTATTAATGAATTAGACCATTTAACTGAACACAGTGTCACACGGTCCATTCAAATGCACCATCAACGTGTCACACGGTCCGTTCAACTGCCCATCAAATGACACTTAGCCAAAATTTCAACGCGAACTCTCGGAGGACTTTTTGGACCACTTGACGAGAGGTTTCATGGACCGTGTGGCTTTACAAGGACTGTGTACTTATCCGTTGAGCCGCACTTGGCCCAAGAATCAACTCCCAACTCAAGATAAGCTTCTACCCCACTTGATGGGCCACTTCACGGATCATTCAATGGCTCATGGACCGTGGGGTGGTCCGTGGCCCATGACTTAGGTCTTGGGGTAGTCTCTGGCCACCCCAACTCTCTGGACCATGGAAAGGACCCCCACATGGATCTTGCAATATCTCATGGTTCGTGGCTCTTGCCTTGGGCCCTTTTCAGGGCCTATCTCTAATGTCTTCCGGATTTCTGGCAGTCCCACTATTTTGACCATAACTTACTCCTACAAACTCCGAATCGAGTGAAACTAGATGCGTTGCGAAGACAACTTAAAGATATTCAATTTGATATGTAGAATCAAACACGCATCAACCAACATCAAAAGTTATGCTAGTTCAAATTCTACTGTCCAAAAGGCCTCTCTAGGCCACCAAATGATCCGTTTTGCGTTCATCCACTTAAGCTCAACCCGTGGATACCAAAACTAAACCATGACCAGTATACCATTATACAAGACCAACCATAAGGAGTTTTTGAAAATTTTCGGGTCGTTACATCATCTCCCCATTGGGAATATTCGTCCTCGAATGAGCTAAGACTAGGGCTTGAGGATTTCAATCACAAAATAAGAGACATGCTGGCCACAACTCAAAAGATCATGCATCATATCATAAATCATTCAAAACTCATGTCAAAACATCATTTAAATCATTTTCGTGCTCATGAATCCATGAAATGTCATGAAACTCAAGAAACAAAGAATTAGGACAAGTTAAAGGATATAACCTTGTACCTTAGGCTTGAGTAGATTGGAAGAGGTAAGGATATTGCTCCTTCATGTCCAACTCTGCTTCCCACGTTGCACTCTCCACATCTTGATTCCTCCAAAGTACTTTAATCGAAGCCACCTCCTTATTACGAAGCCGCTTCACTTGTCTATCCAAAACCTTAACCGGTACTTTCTCATAAGTCAAGTTCTCCTCAATAGTCACATCCTCCAAAGGTGTAATGTCCTTGGGGTCACCAACCAACTTCCTCAACATAGACACATGGAAAACCGGATGAATAGAGCTCATATCCAAAGGTAAGTCCAACTTATAGGCTACATTGCCAATCCGCTCCACAATCTCATAAGGTCCAACGTACCTTGGGCTCAACTTGCCATTTTTGCCAAAACGCATAATTCCCTTCATAGGAGACACCTTCACATACACCCAATCACCAACATGAAATTCAAGCTCTCTCTTTCTAACATCCAAATATGACTTTTGACGACTTTGGGTCATCTTCAATCTTTCCCGAATCAACTTCACTTTCTCAATAGCCTCAATAACCAAATCTGAGCCTATCAAGGCCACCTCACCAATTTCAAACCAACCAACCAGAGACCTATATCTCCTACCATACAATGCCTCAAAAGGAGCCATACCGATGCTAGCATGAAAACTATTATTGTAAGCAAACTCAATGAGAGGTAAGTGATCATCCCTATTTCCCTTAAACTCCAACACACCAAGACCTCAACATATCCTCCAATGTTTGAATTGTCCTCTCAGCTTACCCATCAGTTTTAGGATGGAATGCGTTGCTCAACTTAACCTTAGTACCAAGTCCTCTTTGAAAGGACCTCAAAAAATGAGAAGTATATTGGGTACCACGATCCGAAATGATAGACCTTGGCACACCACGCAACCTTACCAACTACTGAATATACACCTTAGCATACTCTTCGGCACTATAGGTAGTCTTGCCTGGTAGGAAGTGAGCCGACTTTGTCATTCTATCAACCACAACCCATATAGAATCAAATTGCCTTCTAGTACGGGATAACCCAACAAAAAAATCCATATTTACATCTTCCCACTTCCAATTAGGAATATCAATGTCTTGAGTCAAGCCACCAGGTCTTTTGATGTTCTACTTTCACTTGTTGGAAATTAGGACATTTCGATACAAATTTAGCCACATCTCTTTTCATACCATGCCACCAATACAACCCTCTCAAATCTTGATGTATTTTGGTAGATCCCGGATGAATATAATATTGTGAATTGTGAGCCTATTTCGTAATGGTCTCCCTCAAGCCATCAACATCCGGAACACACAAACGATCTTGGTACCGAAGCACACCATATCCCCCTTGGGAGAAAACCTCAATCCTGCCATCGGCAACCAACTTCTTCAGTTTCGCCAAGGAAGGATCTAAATCTTGCTTAGCCTTAACATTGACTACCAAGGAAGATTCTGACCCACCTTGCACAAAGATACCACCATTGTCGGATTCGGCAACTTCACACCCAACCTAGCCAAATGGTGCACATCCTTTGCTACCTCTTTTTTATCCTCATCCACATGTGCAACACTCCCCATAGAAAGTCTAATAAGAGTATACACCATAACATTGGCCTTTCCGGGATGATAAAACACACTAATGTCATAATCTTTAAGACGTTCTAACCATCTCCTTTGCCTCAAATTAAGATCCCTTTGAACTAACACATATTGCAAGCTCTTGTGATCGGTGAACATATCCACATGAACCCCATATAAATAATGACACCAAATTTTAAAAGCTAACACCACCGCCGCTAATTGAAGATCATGAGTCGGATAATTGTTTTTATGCACTTTCAATTTTGGGGAAGCATAGGCTATCACCTTACCATATTGCATATGTACACAACCCAAACAAATACGGGATGCATCACAATAAACCATAAACCCATCGAAACCATTTGGCAAAGTCAAATCGGAGCCGATGTAAGTCGATCTTTCAAAGTTTGGAAGCTCTTCTCACATTCACTAGACCACAAAAACTTCGCTTTCTTTTGAGTCAATTTGGTCAATGGAGATACTATAGATGAAAATCCCTCAACAAACCTTCTATAGTAGCCGTACAAACCAAAGAAACTATGAATATCCGAAGGAGTCAATGGTCTAGGCCATTCCCTTACCACCTCAGTTTTCTTAGGATCAAACTTGATGTCATCACTGGACACCACATGACCAAGAAAGGCAACTTCTCCCAACAAAAACTCACATTTGCTATATTTTGCATACAATTTCTTTTCCCTCAAAGTTTGGAGAGCCAACCTCAAATGACCCATATGCTCTTGCTCACTAAGAGAGTAGATGAAAATATCATCAATGGAGACCACCACAAAAGTATCAAGGTATGGCTTGATCACCCTATTCATGAGGTCCATAAAAATCACTGGAGAATTAGTCAACCCAAAAGACATTACCACAAATTCAAAATGACCATAATGGGTTCGAAAAGCCGTCTTGGGAATATCAC
>JBCEWC010016399.1:0-13146 GCA_038996855.1 Solanum aculeatissimum | reverse complement strand
TTTTAATCAAAATAAGTATAATACATTTTAATTCATTTATAACACATATATATTACATGTATAATTCACTTTTAATATATAATGCAGTTGCTATAAATGGTAAATATTTTTCAAATATAGAACATTTAAATAATAAATAAAAAATATATTTAAAAATAATAAATATTTTATAAAAGAAATTCAAATATGTAATTATTCCAAAAATAAAGGTAGAGAATCACAAATAAAACTCCAGATATGCTCGACTGTACGAAGTTTAATAAAGGAAAACATTATCACATGGTTCTCATATGCCGCAGCCTCGGCCCATCCCTTTTTCATCACCTGTATCGTTGGGTTTCTGAGATTGTCCCCTTTTGTTTCAGATTAATAAAATGTCTTATTGTTTCTATGTTAATAATTAAGGAAATCTCTGTAATCTATAATCTTGTTTCCATTTAATTGGGATCACTTAAAAATAGCTGGCCAGATTCATGTTTTATTTTTCCTGATTGACATATATAAATTATAGACTGATTATTTCACATTCATCAACTATTTTTAATTTAAACGATTGAGTGACATATTATACATACATATCACATATATGCGTAGTTACGTTGATGAACACTCTTGCAACTTCTTAAAAGTTAATTTCAAGTGGATATAACCTTGATCTACACAAAGAGGAATGTCCTATAAAATGGCATAGTACTGAAAAGATTACTCCTACTTTTTCTATCTAGTGGTATGACTTATCTTTAAATATCAAGTCTTCTCCTAAATCTGTAGACTTGCTAAATTTGAGCGTTAATGTTACGTGACAAATATGGAAAGATAGGAATGTTTAGTTGTCAGGGCGGCTCAAGCACATTGGTGGCCTAAGGTGAAAATCGAATAGAGGTCTTAAATTTTAAAATATTAATTAATATATTTTCTTACGAATTTTATTCGTCTATTTCTTTGAAATGCAGAATTGTTTAAAAATAATTATAATTGATTTCATTCGGTAATTCTTTTGAATTGATCATATAATCATACTTCAGATGTATCAAACTTATTCTAATAATTCTTTCTTTTTATATGAAGTAAATAATCTTTATTGTTAATAGTACTTACTTGATAATTTTCTAAAAAAAATCTATAATCTATTATTACTAAAAAAAAATTGAGGCCCCCTCAAATTTGAAGGCCCAAGACGCTTGCCTTTTTTCTAATACTGTCGAATCATCCCTGTTAATTGCTTATCAGTAAAGGTCAGCTTTGCCGTCACTTAATCTTAGCTTGTGCACGAATGCCCTTACTAGTTTTGGCGCTTTGATGGGCCGGTAATGCTCTGATCCCTCAATTAACTGATTGGCTTTGAGCGAACAAAAATGACTAGTGTGACTCGTGCATATGTCGGTACAAGATTTAAATATAATAAGTGAATGTTTGAATTGATTTATTTTTATGTGTTTTTGATTTTTGATAATTTAAAAAAACATATCCAAACACCTCTAAGTGATTAGATTTTATATGAAGTTCACCTAATTGATACGAGAGAACACTTCTCAAATCGCCTGGCTACCACCTCAACGTGAAGATGTCCCAATAGGATGCAATTAACAATCAAAATAAGAAGTCATTTCTTTCTTGATTGAAGAGATTGCAACCACATGTGTGATATGTAGTCCTGGAAAAAAAGTATTCTCTCAGATAAGTATTAGACGACTACGTTCAGCCGTTGAGGGACCATCATTCTGCGGAGACAAAAAATTCAAGCACTTGCAGTGAAGTGAAGCCATCAAAAGATATTGGCAAATCCTAAAGATTTTGATTTGTGGGGTCCTCCCATTATTTCTGTCCTTAAATTATTATAGTTATGAAAAAACACACACTTTCTTTTCTCTGTTTCATGGAGAATGCAACTTCTGTATCTCTGTTAATCCTAAACAGCAGGTACTTTTTAAGTTGTCAACACTTGACCAAAAAAATTCTAATATGTACTCTCATCAATCACTGAAGATTAATGAAAGGTTAAATTGAATCATCACACTAGAATTCAATCTATAGAACTGGATAAATATTTTCGATTTATTACCTGATGAGTGGCTAATGTTGTTAGCGGACCGGATCAAGATAACCTTTATTTGTGTGCCTGTCATATTCTTAGGAAATAAAGGCTAAACAACAAGACTTGATTTGTACTGATTTTGCCTCTTTGGAAGAAACTGTGTTGAGAGGACACTAAAAGGCAGATAGTCCAGTTGGAGGCAAAATCCTAACCATATGCTTACCTATCATGAACTTTGAACATGAGTTATGCACCAAAAAGCTCTTTGAAGCTTAAAGAAAGGCTTTTTGAGAATCTAGCTAAGGCTATTTGATCACTCCCCAATTCCACCTCTGCATAGAGAAAAAGGTATGAATTCCATAGGTCCAAGGTTAGTAGTGCAGGTAGATTTAAAGAAGAAGCCATGTGAACAAAATCCACCCCTTCACAACCGGTGGCACCCGGAGATACCTCCGGTAGCAGAGGTGCGAGCAGGGGAGGTATTCAGGGTTGAGATGGTGGATTTTAGTGGAGGCGGCATAACGAAAGACTATACTGCCGAGGACATCAAGCATGCCGATCTGTCTGTTGTGAGTTCTTCACAGCACTCTCGTGTCATTGATTTCAACCTTAAATTACTTCTGCTGAACTGAACCCCCTCGTTCAAACATGTAGTAATTTAGGGAGAGAAAATGGTTCCACATGATGTTAACAGTCAATAAATAGAGGGATTAGAAAAAGACATTAATAAATTCAATTGATTAGGCGGAGCCTGAAAACTAGAGAATGCCCATGGTGTGGTTTCACCGTTACCTTATTCATAAATATTACTTAGTAAGTTTTTTGCTTTAGAAGCTCAAGATCCAATTTTTAAGAGAAGTTGCCATTGAAGCTAGAAAGTGTTATTTCTTGCTCTAATTTCATTGGGCTAGATCGAGCTATATTTGTTTCACCAGAAAGATTTAACTTTTTTTGCCTCAGGTAAAATTACTTTATATATCATGAATCCTAGCGATAAATACTAATGTCAAGTCTGTCCAAAGTCCAATATCTCGTCATTTTCAAGAAGGCAAACCATGACCATTACAGAGACGTGACTTCTGTTTGTCAGCTAGCAACCTTATCCCAATCAGTCACCTCCTTCCCTTAGAGTGCCATCTAATGAAAGTAAACATGCTCAGTGATTCACAGAACACCAAGTCCCCATGGTTCCTCCAACTCCAAGACTAGTAATCCCCATAGACCTAAAGAAAAAGCCATGGGAACAGAAGTTGCCACTCCACAACCGTTGGCACCCGGAGATACCTCCTGTAACAGAGATTAAAACAGGGGAGATGTTCCGAATTGAGATGGTTGATTGGACAGCAGGTGCTATCCAAGATAATAACTCTGCAATTGATGTAAAAACTATTGATCTATCCACTGTAAGTGTGCATACACTGGCATATCCAGCCAACAAAGAGTCCTAGATCCGAAGTCGTGATGTTTGAAATCATTTCAGGCTGAATCATATCACTCTTCTATGCAGGTTCATTATCTCAGTGGGCCAATAAGAGTCGTAGACCCAGATGGCAAACCGGCTGAACCAGGTGACCTTCTTGCTGTTGAAATATGCAACTTAGGGCCTCTCCCCGGAGATGAATGGGGTTTTACCGCAATATTCGACAGAGAGAATGGTGGAGGATTTCTAACAGACCATTTTCCATGTGCAACTAAAGCTATTTGGTATTTCGAAGGCATATATGCCTACTCACCTCATATACCAGGTAAAGTTTCATATCTTCTAATATATCGTGGACATACGTATCAAATCCTAATAAGATCAACTGAAAATCTCACAAACAGGTGTAAGATTTCCTGGTTTAATTCATCCTGGAATAATTGGAACAGCGCCTTCAAAAGAACTACTCAATATATGGAACGAGAGGGAAAGAAAGCTTGAAGAAGCCGGTCCGCAATCTCTCAAATTATGTGAGGTCTTGCATTCTAGGCCATTGGCTAGCCTACCTTCAACAAAAGGGTGCATTCTTGGTAAGGTATGATGACTTGCAATTGTTTCAGGAACTGACGACTTTATCATTCTATAACAGTAAACAGAATATGACCGAGTCATAACAATACGTTAAATAAACTGAAGAGACAGAGAAAGAACAAACAAACTTCACTACCAAGCACATCAATTTTTTTTTTTGACAACTCGTGATTATATGTAGATTCAAGATGGAACTCCTGAGTGGAATAGAATTGCCAATGAAGCTGCAAGAACAATACCTGGACGTGAAAATGGAGGAAATTGTGACATCAAAAATCTCAGCAGAGGATCAAAAATATACCTTCCAGTATTTGTAGAAGGAGCAAACCTCAGTACTGGTGATATGCATTTTTCTCAAGGTGATGGTGAAGTATCATTTTGTGGGGCAATCGAGATGAGTGGCTTCCTAGAGCTCAAGTACGTTCCACATCTCATTTAGCGCTAAATGGTCATGACTAAACAATCATTTGCTGCCTTGGTATTGACTATTATCAGAGTCAATCCCTTGCATCAATCAGCAAACAGGAAATGAAATCATATGCACCATTCCATTACATGCTAATATCAAGTAACTTCAAAACTGGGCTCCGTTAATAATTTCGTGTTATGTTTCCTCTGCCATCCTTTTTCACATCACTGCTAATTTGCTACATCAATATTAGCCATCTTAAGGTACTTGCAAATATATTATAAGAGTTGCAAAGGTATCCGTATAGGCATAGAGCAACTGGTTCCCAAGGTTTAGTCAAGAATTTGATTACAACAGCCTCCAAGTTGGATAGTCAATTATTCGTCTACATATATATAAATATATATATTTAGAAAACTAATAGCTACATACACTGAAAGAAGAGCGATTAAGTGATACTAAACTTAGATTTCTCTGAAGCAACCAATTTCCTCTTTAGTTATCAGTTACACTTTAACTTTCTCCCACTGAGAGGAATTCTTGTTCATCTGCTAGTTACTGCAGAGAGAAGCAAGCCCAACCTAGTAACTGGAATCAGAAATCCAACCAAGGAAAGTAAAGTCAATAACACAACTCAACACAATAAGATTGAGAAACAGATAATTAAACCAATCTTCACAGGGAGAAACTACGTACTCCTAAACTTTATTTACTTTCTAACATCCTAGAACTTAATTATTTACGAACCTGACAATGAAGTAAAACCTAGAAACCAACACCAGCTATTAACTTTTCGTTTCATCAGCAATAACACAAGACAGACCTCCTTAAGCATCACCCCTTTTGCATCAAGTGTTCTTTCTATGCGCTATACCTCTGCATTTAATTATAAGCTAACAATATACCTGTACCAGATATTAAATTTACATCTTTTTGGTTGTAAACAGGTGTGAGATTATAAGAAATGGAATGAAGGAATATCTCACTCCAATGGGACCCACACCACTACATGTGAACCCAATATTTGAGATAGGGCCCATGGAGCCAAGATTCTCAGAGTGGTTAGTGTTTGAGGGCATCAGTGTAGACGAAAGTGGACAACAACACTATCTTGATGCCAGTGTTGCATACAAGCGTGCAGTACTAAATGCAATTGATTACCTCTCAAAATTTGGCTACTCAAAGGAACAGGTATTAAAAATCTCTCCCAGAAAATTCTCTTGTAACAGAAGACTCCTGGGAATTGATAATATGAACATCCAGGAGAGTTAAGAAATTTGAGCAAGAATGAACATTAATAATTACTATGACCACCATGATGTTGGTACTATCAGGTCTATCTTCTACTTTCGTGTTGTCCCTGCGAAGGAAGGATTTCAGGAATTGTTGATGCCCCTAATGCTGTGGCCACCCTTGCCATTCCAACTGCTATTTTTGACCAGGTACTACAAGTTCTCAGAGTACAATCATGGTAAATTATAAGAGTTGTAACGTACAAGTCCAATAATGATGACCATCATCTAGTGACTACAATTTTATGCAATGACTGAAAACCAGGCTATCTAGGAGATAGAACTACAATCTATAGCATAGTGTCAATGAGCTGGACGTGAATACTTAAACCTAACATGATAGGATTCTGAAAACTCTCAGTAGCATACGTCGGTAACTTGAGAGAAGCCGGCTATGACATGATAAAATATGAATAGGAAATTTTTTCCAGTTTATTGACAACAGATGGGCTAGACAAGCAAATGGAAGAAGTAAATGGAATAATTGTTCAGCTATCTGAAATAGATCAACCAGTATAATATCTTTCACCAGATTAAGCTAGGAGCAATAAATGTCCACAAGAACAAGTTTGGATGTGTCTCAAAGCCTGTTATGTTGCATCTCTCGGAACAATTAGCAAGTAATGAAATTGTTTTTTCCAGTCTCCTAATCTGAAACAAAAATAAATAACAACAGTAATAGTAAGGATTGAGTATCCAAGGAGTCTCAACTTTTAGTAAATACCTTGGAGTTTACACTAGCAAAATAAATATCTTTTCTTCTACAGTTTATAAGCCTATAGCTGAATCAGTAAGTTCATGGTCACGCATTTCCTGCTGATTTCTGAATCTTGTTGTGCTAGGGACAAATAACTATGAAGAGATTTTGTTAAATGCTCCTCACATAATGCTAAATACCAATGACTTGTAAGGATTACAAGTTGCTTTAGTCTCTACATAATCTTTCCCTCCCGAAGTAGTTAGGTAATTCCATTTCTGTTGCCTCCAAATTGTTTTTCAAAGATAGCAATCTTTTCCTGTGCTATGCTTAATTAAATACCCTATTGGATTATCGGACAAATAAGCTCCAGACACAAATAGCATTCTCATTTCTTATTCATGGAAGATAAAGCAAGCAGTCTAGTCTGACACAATCTTATATCTTCTTAGCGTCAAAATCAATGTTTATCACATGACCAGGACCGAAATTCCTTGCTAAGTGTCAAATGAAACCACATTAGGTGGAAAATTAAAAATGACAGATACACCTAACTGAAATTGATCTATTACTATTTAAACCTGATTCTGAGAAATCAGCCTCAATTGCTGGTTTTCATGAGTGGGAAGTTCTGATTTATTCCAACAGAATCAGTTGTTTGATGCAGGATATTCGCCCAAAGGTCAATAAAGTGCCTCTTGGACCAAGACTTGTGAGGAATCCAGGAATTCCGCAATGTACTTACGATGGAAGCTTGCCAATCACCAAAAATCCCTCGCTCCATCAACAAGAGAGCAGCTGCAACATGGATGCACTTTCTTGAGCAGGGGATGTGCATTTACAGCTACCGCTGGAAGACATGACCAAGTTGAAAGAAGCAACACTGAGATGCATAGAGCCTAACTAGACCTTCTAAACATCTAAAGATGTAGACATGTTTTCAAAATGTAACAGCTCGGTATCACCAGTGAGACCATATATATTCTTTAAATCATACATGGAAAACTTCATACTAGGACTAATCATTATAATGTTGCCGCTTTTAGTTAATGTCAAGAGATGATAAATATTCCCCAAGGCCTATAAATAGGAAAGAGTAACATGGCTTCCAGAATCCATGAAGCAAATGAGGTTTAAAGAAGATATTCTCATTGAAATGTCTCCACCATAAAAAAAAATCATGAAAACAGTTAAGGCAATAAAAACACAGGACAAAGAGGGCAATTAAGAAAAAAGTGAGTCATTTCTCCGGCCAACATATACCATAAAATAAAATATGTATGTAGGTCAATTTACAGAAATGTAACGAGACTGATAGGTTAAATAACTGATATTCAACCTCTGTACTCCTTAAAGAGTAAATTCACTACTAGAAGGAGAAAAGAATCCTGTATAATTTCTGTACTATTACACCTAGACATGTAAATGTCAAAATCCCAAAATCGGAACCATCATTTGAATGCAGGACTGCAATGGAAATGGAGCTTAATTTCTATAGTCAATAATAGATAGAGAGTGTCCGATGGTGTTGAAGAGATGGACATTGTATGCCAAAAGCCCATAACCAAAGATCCAGTTCCACGCTCAACACCTGGAAAGCAAACCGAGATGCCAATTTTAGTGCAAATGACATTCAAAAAACGAAAATTGGAAAACTGGAAACTCACTTTGGAATACACATAAATGGGAATATTCAAGTTAATAAATTTTACAAAAAAAAACTTCCACCAAATATCTTGCAAGGAACACAGCTTACATGTCAGACTAACTGTAACCACACTAGAGGCCTTTATTTATTTATTGCTTGTACAATAAAATCAGGTATATAGATCTCAGCTCATATATAACTAGCCTTAACCATTGGACACGTGTGACTCACCTTTTTATTTTTTTGTTGATTTTACATTAAGATGTCAACATGATATAAGCAAAACCCTTAGTTGGAGCAATAACTATATATTCTATAACCTTAGGTTGAGTAGGAATGTTAGCTGCAATTTGTTTGCTTATTGCCTGTGAAACCTCAATTTTACTACTTTTTCCAATATTTACCATTTGATTATTTCTTGTTCAAATAGGCAATAACTATATATTAGAAAGTTAAAAAAAAAAACATACAAATGGAAAATTCCTTACTCCACTTTGTAAATTTTTAAACAAAGAATAGGCATCACAGATCTAACACCAACACTTTAGATGGCCAGGATTTCAACTAATATCAGTCGCCCAACTGTTAAACCTATAAGAATGATTTTCTATATTGTAGATTAGTCTATTTAATGAAATCATCTATCTGCAAATTCAGGATATAATTGTTCTAGGTAATTTAACTAAGTATTGCATCTTGCCTTGTTCCTCACAGCCCAGTCAATAAGAGGCACCAAGCTTTACACATGCAGAAAATACATATTCTATAAATTTGCAGAGTATTAAGTTAGGAATCACCAAACCTAACCATTGAAGAACAGCAAAACAATAGCAATGAGCAAGACCAACCTGCTTCCCAGTCTTTTTACTGATCAACTCCTTCATTTTCTCCACAGCATAAACAGAGCAGGCCCGGAGTTCGACCTCCTCCTCACTGCCTGAGACAATTTCAGTATTTTTCTTGATAATATTATCAAGGGATGAAGAATATCTCAGCACTCCAAGCTGCTGAAGGACTGCTGGAACAATATAATCAGCAAATATGGTTATTGAGCTTATGTCTTCAAAATCACCATATCCTTGACCCTTAAATGCACCCCACAAATCAGCAGCAAAAATTTGAGCTCTTTTATACAAGAAAATCTGGTGGCCTTTGTACACAGTGTGATCACGGAAGCCTGCAACAATAAAATAACAAAGATACATATATTATAGCATCTCATTATAGGAAATAATGATCAAATGCAATGTGTAAAAGGAAAACTATAGTAAACAGCAATACCAGGGAAGTGACGTGTCATAAGAGCTACAAGTTTTGCAGCAGAGTTGTCGCAGGACTCCACAAGTTTAGATGCCTTTCCCTCAAAGCTCCTCTCAAGCTCAAGCCCAACCTTAACCATGATTCACAGAACTATTAGCTCACCAACAAGCTTAAGAGAACACATTATTTTAATTCACAGCAAATTACGACTTCTGGAACATTAAGAGAATGCACATAACTCAAAATTTAAAAAAAATTATGACCTACAGGAACATTAAAAGAGTGCACATAAAACAAATCAAGAATTATGAATTGTACCTCACGCAATAAGCGCACCCGTTCATCCTCCAAGGGCAACGGCCTTGACCAGTTCAACATTTTTCTTAATTGAGGACCTAAAAATTGGTGTTTGCAATGAGATTATCTTCAAAAAACTGTGCAGGCAAAGGCTACAAGATTTCAGAACTTGAAAACATTTAAGACATTTGCCAAACTATGTATATTGCAGCTGTGAATTGCTTAACATAAAGACATGCTGAACACAAACATGACCAATGAAGATGTTTTCTAGGGAATTAGTTCTGTTCTGGGTCTAATATTTTATAATCCTATGAGTCTTTATAGCTACATCAGTTATGATCCCTTTTATATATTATTAATCTTATGTGTCTCTATTGCTATATCAATTGTAATCCTTTTCCATTTCCAGATTTAACCTTGAGGACATGGAAAAATTTAATTCTAAAGATTTAAGAGAGTGAGCGTCATTTTAGAGATTTTAAACTAGGATTTCTCACAAATTTTTTTCTCGAGATGAGCTATTTCAACGAGAAAAGAACATTTCAATTAAAGATTCAAAAACGATACACGTGTTTTGGATCTTGGATTACCTCACTTGTAATAGTTATGCGAAGACTTTAAACTTAATGATCCCAAAGGCACTCTCCTTAGATGGTAGTTAGTTGGATTGAAAGGGATTGAATTATCATTAAGGTATTCAAAAGAAAGATTAAAACTCATTTGCATTTTAAGGGACCACCTTTGTATACAAATTGAGAAACTGTTCAGTGAACATCCTATACATAAACCCCAAGTGCATCAGTGGACACCAAGAGTCTCATGCAACTACTAGAAGGCTTTCTTCGCATGGTGGATGGAGTAAGCAAATTAAAAAAGAGAATCCAAAAGGCAGAGTCTCAAAGAAACCTGCTTACCAGTATATTTCTGTAGACGATCAGCATCAAATGCAGATTTGTCACTTTCAAGAGTAACCTTTAATCCAGATGCCAGATGATCATAACTCATCTCCTCGTCTAAAATTAGATGCAAGTAAAAAGTCAATAGGCCAGAGCATATTTTAAAACAACCCAAATAAAAACTTCTATAAGAAAATGAAGCCCTGGTATCAAGTATCATGAATAGTGTTCTGTATTACAAACTTTCTTCATCAACATAAATGTGCTAGTTCAGCGATAAAAAGTTAGAAGATACTACTGACTTTTTGCCTAAGTACAACACTGAAGTTTCCCAGCACTTACGTCTATCATGCACCCAGCTCCCAGAAACACAGAGCAAACTATTTCTTTCATTAGTGCTTTCCTCTGAATATCAACAGATAAATTGTTTGATTGGTCCATATGGAATTATTACAGGAAGGAAACAAGCTTATTTACAGATAACCAACAAACATGATCAAAGATATTGCATCATCATGAGGTATGGAAGAAGACAGATAACAGAAATATGAACCACGTGTCAGGTAAGTTGAATACAATGGAATTAGTGAAAACAAGTCAATGTAAGAGCATCAAATGAAAAACTAACAGATGAAAGACCGATAATTTCATGGGAGTATTATGCCTTGTTCTGCCGGAAAGTTAGCATAGAAAGGTAGATGATGTCTTAGGAAAAGCATAACACGTTGTGTAAGTAGACAACTTCATTGGAATTACATTCTTTTAACAAACCAAAGCTCAATGGAGTCTCAAACTCACATGAAACCAGAAGACATTTCATCTATGTTACTATAGGTACAAAGAAAATAAAAACTTTTTTGCATAAATCCAGAAAGAGTCATTCATAAGGAATATTGCTTAAAGACAAATATTGTTAAGCCAATTTCACGATTTTAGCATCTGAATAATTTACAAGGCTGTTTAAACTTATTAAGATACCTGGCCAGAAACAGAAATTCAAAGTATCCAATACCAGCAAGTACTGAACAGTGAGTGGCCCGTTATCAAAATAGTGAATCCCTTCAAAATCCCACTCCACTTTCGGTAATGAGTTCTTCATATTTTCAGCGACCTTTTCAATGCCTGCGCATAACACATACCAAAGTGTAATCTTATACCATCAAATACGAGCCACATTAAGCGTAAAACAGAGCATTGCAGATATCTCTAGGCACGCGTTTCTGGACAAAGAGTAATAATGGATCCATGTAACAGACTCTAACTAATTTGAGATTAAAACATACTCTAATTAATTCAATACCGAATGGAAATGCATTGGAATAATGTAATGGAAAAGAAAAAAGGAGAGAATGCCGAGGGACCTGAGAAATCAACGGTGACATGGGAGGAGTGAATAGCGACCCAAGCTGTGGTAGACCGAACTTCTTCCATGGCGGCCACCGCAGAAGATTAAAACCCTAGTTGTAGCACTGATAAGAAAAGAGGAGCTGTTTTGGCGCCTTCTCAGACTAACCGGAATTTCGCGCCCACGTTTCAGCGCTAGCGTCCCGAAAGGTCTGGCTAATAATCTATTCGTCAGTAACTGGGTCCCTTATTTATTTCACTCCCCTTGGTCATAATTTTCTCATTCTCTCCCTCTTAAATTAATTTAGTTTTTAATTTTTTTTTAATATTTAAAATAGTTGAATCGTTCAAAATTCAAAATAAAAATATCAAAAAAAAATTTATATATATCTTTTTATTTATTGAAGGATTATATTTTCTAAAAGATAAATTACACTATATATTTATGATTTAACAAAATAAATAGAAAAAAGTATGATTATATTTTGTCTTTGAAAGAAGTGTTGACGTTCCTGTTAGGAGGTGCGAGAGGTTGGAGTTAAGGGTTGCGTGGAGGGGTAGAGATAAATCGAAAAATATTTTGGGGGAGGTAATTAGACAGAATATGGTGGACATGATCTTAGATAGAAAAAAATGGAGGTCGCGTATTATGATAGAAGGCTAGTAGGAATAGGTTGATGTATTTGCCTTATGATATAGTATGTTTATAGGATTAGTCGTGTTATTATATATTTGTGTTGTTATTAACCGTCATTTATATTGTATTTGTGAGTTTTCTATTACTTTCCACTACAGTCATTCTTGTATCTAGTATTTTCTGCTTTTGGGACTTATATATTTGAGTTGAGGGTTTTCCGAAAAAACATCTCTATCTCTATGAGGTAGTGGTAAGGTATGAGTATATTTTATCCTTCCCAAACTCTACTTATGAAATTTTACTAAGTATGTTATTATTATTATTGTATTTTTCTTAATATATGTGTATCATCTCATAAATTAAATTAAAATTGGACTAAGAGGGTACATTAGTTTGAGAAAATTACATAGAATGCCCACAAAAAATGTCCTCTTTCTCTTACCCACCACAAGAGAAGTCTTACAAAAATGTCCTCTTTCTCACTTTAAGTTGAATTAAAATATTTTACCTCTTTACAACTTAACTATCTTTTAAAAACCACTCTATGCTCAATTGCCTCTCAATTTTTCTATTTTTCTCTTTCTTTATTTTTCTTTTATTTATTATTTTTCTCCTTT
>JBCEWC010016398.1:0-13146 GCA_038996855.1 Solanum aculeatissimum | reverse complement strand
TAAAAGGGTTAGGGTTCTTAGAATCTTCAAGGATGAAAGGGAATCCTTGAATCAAGTCCCACATACCTTAATCCAAGTAACTAATCAACAAGATCAAGCTTAATCAAGTCTTCTTCCCCAAATTCTACAAGCTAGCTTCAATGGAGGACAAGAGAGTCTTAGGATCTTAAGAGAGTGTATACGAGAGTTTGAATGGATGAATGAGGGTTTGGGGAAATTTTTAGGGGTTTAGGAGACCTTAGGGGACCAAAAGGGGGCTTAAGGAAAAGTTAAATCACAAAAATACCATTAATAAAATGCAAATTTCCAGAACTAAGCAGTGTTAAACGGTGCTATAGTTCCCATTCAACAGTGAACGGTCCGTCCAACATCACTTAGCCAAAATCTTCAGTGCGAACTCTCGGAGGACTTTCTGTTACACTTCACGAACCACTTAACGGTACATTCCAGGTGTGAATGTCCGTGCAAGGGTCCCGTCCAACCATACGTAGTCCATAAAACATGTCCCAGCCTTGGCCTAGCCACTATCTAACTTAACGGGATAGTGGACGGTCCGTCAAACTCCAAATGAGCCATGCAAGGATTCGTTGGTTTAGACATGGCTTAGGGGTGGTTCCAGGACACCCCTAGCTCACTGGAACACTTGAAGAGGTACCACATGAACCGTGAAAAGTTTCACGGCCCGTGCCAAAGTCCTTGGCCACTTTTCTGAGCCTATCTCCAATGGCTTTTAAAGTTTAGATAGTCTCACTGTTTGGGTCATATTGCCCTCATCTGAACTCCAAATTGAGTGAAACCACTTGTGTTGCAAAGCTAACTCAAAGGTCTTCAATTTGATATGTGGTATCGCACATGTTGCATGCCACATACAAAGTTATGACTATTTGAAGTACACTGCCGAAACTATCCCTCTATGCCACTTACTAGCCCAATTTGCATTCGGCAACTTAAACTCAACCCGTCGCTACAAAAACTCAACCATGGCTTGTAGTACATCATAGAATTTCAACCATAAGTAGATTTTGAAAATTTTTGGGTTGTTACATCATCCTACAGGTTTCAACTGTTCTTAACGTTTCTTACATTGTTGCCTGCAGGTATAATGGGTCCTCGCCGACAAACTTGACTTCATTATTCTCCCACCGAGTACTCCAGCCAGCCAACAGGTAGTGGCTCAAGAATTGAGTCACCAGAGGGGTCGGAGGTCCGCTACACCAAAACCGTCTCACCTAACTCTCCCTGCCCAACTCGGGCCCGAACAGCCCACCATACTGTGACCCCTTGCTAATGAGGGGGTCCCATATCCCACTAAAGAGGATAAAGCTGCAGCCCAATAATTTGAGGAGGAGGATCATATCACCACTCCTGAAGCACCGGACCACTAGGATGACGCCGCAGAGGACGATCTCCAAGACAATGATGATGAAGTTATACACCATACTGTATCTTGGGTGCCTAATGATGAAGTGGCAAGGGCTACCATCCAATTCCTCTGAGCTCGTTGGACCACTCCAGGCGGCTGGGATATATTTTTCCATGGATTGACTAAAGGATTCGGGAGATTCCATTGGTGTCCTGTGCTGCCAAAGTTGATTGTGCTGACTGATAACTTAGATGTAGTCCCAAAGATTAAAGCAACCTTTGACTTTCACGAGTTTGGGTGGATGGCCCAAAAGTTGAGGTTTTATGGGTCGGCCCTCATCCAGAAGTTCTACTCCTCTTATGCTGCTGATCTTCTGAATTTGATGGGGGAAGTTCTAGGAGACTGCGGCGCCACATGGTTATGAATGTGGACCCATCACATCACTTGTCTATACGGGGTCGGGAGGTCGACATTTCTGAAGCTACCATCAACCGATACTTGCATGGCCCTGACTACAGACCACCAGCTGACGGACTTTATGCAGCCAAAGTCCACCAAGTTTCTGAAGCAGCACTATTGGCTGACCCTAACTCCCGAGTTACTGTCGTAACATGGATTATACAACAAATTGCTTTGCTAGGGGCTGAAGCTGCTTGGGTCACTGACTCACGGGTCCCCATTACCAAGGCCTCCCTCACTTTTTAGGTCAGGTTTTAGTGTTCTATGGTGCATGCCCGCCTGCGACCCACCCTTAATGACAACACCCTTTAGTTGTCGCAGGGTTTCTTGGTAGCGTGTCTCATCGCCCGCTACCTAATTAATGTGGGTCAGGTCATTGCTACTGAGATGAGGGATCGATCACTTAGTGAGTGGGAAACCTTCCCTTTTCCATGCTTGATCTGAGGGCTTTACAGGTGTGCTCAAGTTCCCTCTACCAGGTACCTCGACCGAAAGACGTATCCTACCATTGGGGTTAATATCGCCTTAATAAAGGATGTCAATAATCCACTTTTCTAGGCTAAGACGTAGCGCTATGGGGCCCCGCCCATATTTTTTCTCAAGAAACCCCACAACAACCTATAGGTTTGGTGGGAATCTCAGGTATTCCCCTGATGGGTGAGGCGTCAGAGCAGGCTGGGAGTAGCACCTCACAGGCAGCAACGACTCCAGGTTATATCTACGTGCCTTATGAGTTTCTAGCCAGATTGGTAAATGAGCAGCGGTAGACCCGGGCCATAGTAGACCAGATTGTTGAGATGATGCCTCAGGTGCTCCAAACTCATGTAAATAGATTCGCTCTGATCTTCCGAAAGAGATAGTTGATCTCCAAAACCAGATAAATGGCTTGGAGACATATTTCCATGAGCAGTTCAACAACTTGTCAGGGATGGAGGCGGCTAATATCGCGAACACAGTCGCAGAATCGATAAATCAAATCGTCGTACTCATGGCTAAGTATGATGCCCCGCCTCCACCTCCTCTTGCTGAGTCACTGCTGAACTTGTTTGCAGCTCCTGCCCCCGCACCGTCTTTGGATGATTATTGGGCTATTCCCCCTTCGGCTACAGCTGCTACCACTATGGAGCAACCTGAGGCTTCTAAACAAAAAGGGAAGGACAAAAAGTGACACCAATGCCATAGCCCACCGTCGGATGCCAAGGAGGCAGAGGAAAGACAGTTGCGCAAGGCGCTTCAAGCCTGTCGACGGGCCGCTGTAATACAGGCAGAACAGGAGAGGTTGGCCTATGAGGTAGCTCAAATCAGATCTTCTGGGAGTGCGTCAGATCAGGTTCTGCCCTTTGATGGAGCCGACCCCAATGGGGATCATCCGTTGATGATGTTGATCATCCCGATGCTTAGTATGTCTCAGGTATATCCTTCCCCCTTTTATTTTTATATTTCTTGCTTTATGTGCATTGAGGGCATTGCACTGTCTTTTTGGTGGGGGTAGAGCATTCCTGCCACTTGGGAGTTTTTGTTGCCATATTGTTTTTCTCTCAAGTGGCCTATCTAGTAGAACTTGCATGTTTAGGTTTTGTAATTAGCATATGTATAGGTCTGTAATAGAGTCTGCAATAACCTTGAGTTTGTATGATGAAAATGACCCATATTCACAGTACTTGTGTATGCATGCATCTTGTCCTAACTAACTTGCGTAATCCATGCTAAGCGATTTGTACATTGTCTAGTTGATATAAGAATGAATGAGAATATGACTTGGTTGGTTGGTTCTGAATAGCGTAGGATGTGTGCTATGTGCGTGTGGGTCTATTAGTTTTAATTCAATTGACATACTTGTAAGCTAGAACTTGCCCGGTTAGTCCCACTGAAATAATTGAATAACTGGATTACGAAAGGATCTTAGACCATTTTTGTGTAAAGTCACTTAGACTGAAATTGACCAACCAAATGAAATTGTTCCCTTTGAACCAAAAGTTGAGCCTAAATGATCCTTTTCTTTGTAATCACCCAATCACCTTCCTTATTTATATGCAAATCTTTACTTTGGCCCTGGTCTCTCCAAGGACATTGTGAACCTCAATTTAGGCTGACGCCTAAGTTGAGGGTGGCTTTTATTGGCCCTGGTCCTGTTGAAAAGACACTGTGCACCTCAACCTAGGCAAAACTCCTAAGTTGAGGGTGGCTACTATAGGGAAAGCGAAAGAATAAAAGGGGGAAAAAGGAGTTAAGTGATGAAAAGAAACAAAAAGCTTGGGAGTGAAGCCACAGAAAAAAATGTAAAAACAAAAACAAATAAATGATCATAATATATGAAAGATGCAAAAAACAAAGTGGAAATACTCCCTATAGGATCTGGAGTAGGGGACAATAAGAATTTGGGTATAAGAAGTTGAGGGCTAAGCCAAGGTAGTGTCTTGGAGGGGAAACTTTAGTCACTATTGATCCTAAATATACCACACCCTAACCCGAGCCTACGTTACGAGCCATAAAAGCCCTAAAGTGATCCTAAAAAGGTTGTTCGAGAGTGAAGGTGGTGAAAATAAGGGCAAGCATATGGTCTATACTTGTGTGTAAGTTGAAAATCTATTGTGAGCGTGAGTGTCTACATTTTAGTCTCTGCTTTGCCTTCATATACGGTGTGTGAGACTTCTTTGTAGTGAGGGTACTATACTTGCTTTATTTTATTGCCAAACCAGCTAGTCATCTTTGTTCTTGAGTATATGTGGATCAACTGAATGTGATGTGATGCTTAGTCGGAGGTATGTAAGTCGGTCTGGGCGCATGTACATGTTGAGTTTACTTCTGCTGGGTAAATCTGATTGATTTGGGGATTATTGTATGTCTTCTGTTAGGGGCTTGTATTTGTGTATTGTGTTGTGTGTTTTAGTCATTTCTTGAGGACAAGCAAGAATTATAAGTTGAGGGTGTTGATCAGTAGCGAAATTGAAACTCTGATAACATTTTTTACTTGGAATTTTTGCGAGTTCTTAAGCAAATATGTGTGTTTAATGTTGCATTTAGTGTTATTTTTAGGAAATTAGATTGAGGCATGAATATATGCAGAAAGAAAGAAAAACAGGTGAAACATGACGTTGTCAGTCACACACGGGCACCTTCACGAGCCGTGTGAGCTTACACAAGTCGTACAGAAGGTCTGTGTATATTGGTAGTGAGCACTACAGGTCGAGGTAAGCCGAAAAGAACAATGTGTCACCTCATGGTAGACCTCATAGTCCGTGCACATCCTCACGGACCGTGTAGCTGACCGTGAAGGAAGGTAGAATGTCCAACCGTAAGTGCATAAGAAAATGCTTCCAAGTGAGACCACACAGGACCCTTCACGGGCTGTGGGAAGGTTCACGGGTCGTTGTCCCAGCCGTGAGATAAGGCAGAAAGTTCGAGCTGAGAGAGCAACGGAAATTGGACCAAGTGAAACCACACGGGACCCATCACGGGTCGTGTCGGTGCTCACAGGTCGTATGGCCAGTCGTGAAGGGAGGCAAAAACTCTACCCATGAATGCATGAAAATGGATACCAAGGAAGGCCACACGGTACCCTTCACGGGACGTGTGGCATTACACGGACCATCTCTTCTTTCGTGGTGAGAGGCAGAGAATTTTGCTGAAACGGTGCAGGAAATATTGCCAAGTGAAGACTTATGGATGACTTCATGGACCGTTAAGTGGCACACGGTCCGTGTAGTTGTCGTCGTTCATGTTGAAGCCCGAATTTCCTATTTTAGTTCAGGTTAGGTTTTAGGTCATATGTATATATGTTTTTAAGTCATTTTTAATTATTATTGATTGTTGGTTACCAAAAACCTGAGAGAACAACATTGTAAAATCCATTTTTATCGAGTTTGTGATTTTGCATCCTATTGTTTGTGATCGTGATCCATAAATTCGTGGTGTATTCAATTGTAAATGTTGATTATGATGTGTTCATCTTATTTTAATTCGATTTCTTTAACCATGCTAGGCTAAACCCACAACTAGGGTTGTGGGAACCATGATAACCAAGAAAGATAGGCAAATTTAGGGCAAACGTCGAGGGTGATCATCGTATACATCATAGGATGTCTTCAATTTAATCTAAACCTTAATGAGTCGATGTGTTAGGGTAACCCTGTATTCACTACATGCCCGAGAGAGATGTAGTGATTAGGAAAAGAATCCTATGACAGAATTCGGGGTTATTAACCTAGTCTAAGTGCTTGAGAGCAAGAGGTGAGAGCATCCTGGGGTCTGAAGCAAGGGTGAAATGGATAAAACTTTCTGAGATCGGAAGGTGATGAACGATATGAACCTAAGAGGGACTGGAAGGTGAATTAGGTGTTAACTAATTGCTTACTCTGTGTATGTGATCACAATCATAGAAGCCGTAAGTTTGAATATCATAATTGGTGGTATGGGGACCACAAACCTAGTCTAACAATACATTGTTGAACTCCAGTAGTCATTTTATAGAGTTCATCAGTAGAATAAGCTTGATAATTAGTTTTTATATTACTACAAAACCCCCATTTTCACTATGCATTTTTATTCCAAAAATAGTAATTACACGTGAGACTAAGTGCTAGTAGATTTATTTTCATGCATTCCCTGTGGGATCGACCCCAACTCTTGTTGGGTTCTATATTTGGTCAACGATCGCTTTGCACTTCGTTTGAGGTGTGAATTTGGGCGTATCATCCACCACTAAAATCTTTCTTATAAATAATACTTATCCCAAGCATCCACAGTAACAACTAGTTGATTTCCCAAATACGAATGTCATATTAAATCTTATTAAATGAGCCTATGATACACTAATAGCCCCTTAAGTAGTTAGTATTCACACTTCGGCATATCCATTTTCATATACCACTAATACTATATCAAAATGATAAGCGTATGAGTAAGGAAAGTCCCAATGAGTATAATGGTGCAAATTCAATTAAGAATTTTAGTAAGAAAGTATATAAGAAATTGAGTTAGTCCTTAAATTTGACCAACATAATAGGTTTAAGTGTTATATTAATGATGAGGTTAACCTTGAGATGATGGAAGCGACTATAGAGCATAATGATAATAAGAGTTCATGGTGGATTATGATCAAGATGCAATCATCGATAAGGATACAAAGAGTGAATTCAGTATGGTAAACACAATTTGCATATCAAAAGTTATGTTAGCTACTATTTAATGAGTAATGTGATCATAAGAAAAGATATAGAATGTGTTGAGATACTGCTTCAATAGAATTGAAAGGAGCTAGAGTTATAAATGAATAAATTAGTGAGATGTAAGGATATTCGCTCTGAAGATAAAGGTCAAAAACGTATTTCGAGGAAGTAGAGGATTGAATTTAAATGTAACGACCAGAATTTTTTTTAAAACTCTTATGGTTGGTCTTTTATGGTGTTATACTAGTCATGTTTGAATTTTTGTAACCACGGGTTGAGTTAAGTGGCCGAATGCAAAACGGATCATTTTGGAGCCTAGAGAGACCGTTTGGGCAGTGAGCTTTAAAATAGCATAACTTTTGATGTGAGTTGAACAGTGTGTCCTACTACATATAAAATTGAATATCTTTGAATTATCTTCGCAACTCAACTAGTTTCACTCGATTCGGAGGTCAGATGAGGAATTTATAACCAAAAGAGTGGGACTTCCTAAAATTCGGAAGACATTGGAGATAGGCCATGGAAATGGCCCAAGGCAAGGACCACGGTCCGGGAAACTTGTCACAGTACATGTGGGGGTCCATTCCATGGTCTAGTGAGATGGGGGTGGCCAGGACCCACCCCTAAACAAAAGTCATGACTCACAGACCACCCCACGGTCTGTGAGCAGTTGTATAGGCCGTGAAACTGCCTATCTGGTGGGGCAGTAACTTGTTCGTGTTGTGGGATGGTTTTATGGACCATGTATGGCTCCACGGACCAGTACATGGTCCGTGTGAAGTTATATGGTCCGTGAAACCCCTCGTCAAATGATCCAGAAGGTCCTTCGAGAGTTCGCGTTGAAAATTTGGCTAAGACATTTTTGATGGTTGAATTCATGCCCAGTGAGTCACATTGGTGGGAACTGTAGCAGCCGTGTGACACTGTGTTCAGTTAAATGGTTTAATTTATTAATGGTAATTTTGTGATTTAATTAATCCCAAGGCCCCTTTTAGCTATCCTAAAGTCTCCTAAACCCCTAAATCAAGACCCTAACTTATTTTTATCCATTCCAAGAGTCCTCCATTCACCTTGAAAATTCTAAAATCCTCTTATTCTCCATTGAAGAAAGCTTGAAGAAATTAGGGAAGACAACCTTGACTGAGTTTGACTTTGCAATTCCTTTGGTGAAATCAAGGTATATGGGATATGATTCAAGGTTCTTCTTTCATCCTTGAAGACCCAAGAACCCTAACCTTTTAAATTCCATTTTAAGCTTTCAATTTAGTTATGGGTTCTCCCATTATTGTTGTAGATTAATGTTGGGAATTGTGTGTTGTAGTTTTTAGGAGATTTAAACATGATTTTAAGCTTGAATTCGTGAATGTTCATTGAAAGCCTTATTGATCAACTTGCATGTCCCTTTTCATGATTTAATTAAGCATGGGTAACTTGTATTATGACTTATTTATGGATTTCTACATGATTTATGATGAATTATCTTTCAAATTGAGAAATTAAGCTTGAATTCCATTACCCATGTTCTTGATCTTCATTCATGGCATATGCATGGTTGTGGTTATGATGAAACTCTTTATATGACATGATATGATACAACTTGTGATCACATAGTCTCCTTGCCATGGCTCTTTGAGTATATTGGGTGCTTGCACCATATTGACATGTATTGAAGGCTTGATATGATAAGATATGTAGATGAGCTACTCTTATTGCATTGATATGGAATGGTCATGAAATGTTTTGGAAACTCTTGTTGGCCTACGGCCTAAGCATGAACATGATTTTTGTATAATGGTTTTGACATGACTAATGATGCATGATTTTGAAAGACTATAAGTTTCCCATTTAAATATACATGTATATATATATACATATTCTCGTGGGATGAGACTTAGCACCGAGGGATTGAGTGGCAAAATGGGGTATCTTTAAGGCCCCGCCATTTCCGTCAAACCATGTGCCACCATGGATTATAAATCTCCGAATAGGGATTTGACGTCATGCTATCCCTTGTTTAAGGGTGTCTTGGGTACTTCTTGGCAAGTAGTTCGGATTCGGGTAGTGGCTCGTTTGGGTTAGCCATGTTGCTGGTTGAGGTTACATCCCCACTGCTTATGATCATAGGTTTGCATCTCATGCATCATGGCATAACATATTGTTATATTACTCTTTGTCTACTTGTATTCCTTTAGTATCACTTATCCCCTTGACATGTTGTTTGGTCATACTATACTTGTCATATGCATTTGCATGCCCGCATACTTAGTACTTTATTGTGCTAACCCATACTCTTGTCTACATGCTCTAACCATGTAGGTGTCGGCGATGACTTCGACATTCCACCGAACGACGTGTGATCACTCTTGAAGGCTTGTAGTAGTGGTGAGCCCTTTCGTTCAAGGGCAATAGCTATTTTCATTCCACTTAGATTTATTATGTCATTTATTTCATTTATGTATTGAGGGTGACCCTCAAACTATATTGAGGCCCTATTTTATCTATGTAGAGGTTTATGGAAAAATTATACTCTCTTGTACTCCGATTTGAAATGTTGAATGTTATGCTTATGGAGACTTTGCTTATTAGTATTGATTATGAGGATTGTCATTTATTATGCTTATGATATGAATGTTGAGGATTTGAATGGCTATGTGATTGTGTGGTAAGTACCATAATCTCGGTGTGCCCCCATAGTTGAATTCCCCTAACCCATTCCCGTTAATGATTATTGTTATGTGTTACGTGAACTCATATTGATCCCATTCTCAAAAAGTCTGCATAGCTTGAGTCCCACATCCCAAATTCCCTAGAGCTTACATGTTATGTGCTTAGCTTCCGCGCTTTTGAACCAATGATATCTGTAATGATGCTATGATGGCTTGATCGAGGGTATTCGGGCTCTCCTTCGCCATGTTACATCTAGGCCCCCTCTCCGGGTTGTGACAAATATGGTATCAGAGCCCTAGGTTTATAAATGATCCTCGGAGTCCAACATGTCGCGTCAAGTATAGTCTTATTCATGGGTGTGTTGTGCACCATGTCTAGGAGTGAGAGGCTATGACGACATTTTAGAAATTATCTCATTTTACTTCTTCTTTATGTCGTGCCATGGGATTTTACGAAGACTCCTTCTAAACTTTGGTACGGTTGTCACTCTTTCAGAAAATGCCTCCAAGGAGAGCTCCCCTAGCCCATTCGGTGAATCTGGCAGACTTTGGCATTCCAGCCTCGAGGGTGAGGGACTTCGCTCATATGAGTCCACCAGAATCCTATGGCCCTAAAGAAGAGAGGGTGCATGAAACTAAGAGGGACCGACTTGATGGTGTGTTCTCAAAAGTCAAGGTTGGTGGATTTGGCCACTTCTAACAAGGCCAAGGCTCTAACATGACGGTTGCTACTAAAGTGCCTCCTTTTAAGGCACAGACTGGGAATGGTCCCCAAACTTCTCCTTGTGACCGATATGGAAAATGTCATAAAGGTGCTTGTAGAAAGGCTACGGATGCTTGCTTCAGATATGGTAGCTTGGACCACAAGGTCTCTAACTGTCCAAGGAATGTGAGGAGAGATCAAGTGGCTCCGGTTAGAGGTGGACTATTACGACATCAGTGTGGTCGATTTGGGAAGAATCATGAGGGTGCGTGTAGAAGAGCTCCGGGTGCTTGCTTTGGTTGTTGTGGTTTGGACCACAAGGTCTCTAATTTCCCAAGGAAGGTAAGGAGAGATCAAGTGACTCCGATAGGAGGTGAACTATTATGACATCAGTGTGGCAAGTATGGGAAGAACCATTTCGGTGTATGTCGGAAGGATCTAGGTGCTTGTTTTAGATGTGGTGATGAAGGTCACAAAGTTGCTGAATGTCCCAAGGTTGCTAATAAGAATCAAGGCCAACAAAAATATCAACAAGGAGGTGCATCTAGGAACAACGGGCTGAATGCATGGCATGCTCGGCAGGAAGCGGAAGAGTCTCCGAATATAATGACTGGTATGTTGAAAGTTTTCGATTTGATGCTTATTCTTTGCTGACCTAGTGCAAACTTATGTCTTGAGATTTTCTTTTTTTGACTTATATGCTTCGTTGGAGTCCGAAAGTTTTTTAGGGAGCCCTTCTAAATTTTGCTCCCATGGGAGGGTCCATTGTTTCTCAAAGGGGGCTATTGGGTCATTCTATCTCTGACTTGCATAAAGTGATTCCTAATGGTCTTGTGGAACTTGAGACGGATGATTTTGGGTACTACCCTTGGAGTGGAATAGTGTGGAAAGAAAGGTGGAGGTTTCCTCCCGGGGGGAGATGGTAAGGCAAATGTTGTGGTGGATGCTCTTAGTAGACCTTCTATGGGGAGTGTAGCACATGTGGATGAGGAAAAGAAAGGGGTAGCAAAGGATGTGCACCGTTTTGCTAGGTTGGGTGTGAGGTTGATCGAATCCAACAATGGTGGCATGGTATGAGGAGAGATATGGATAAATTTCTATTGGAGTGTCCTAATTGACAACAAGTGAGGGTAGCACATCAAAGGCTCGGTGGCTTGACACAAGACATTTAGATTCCTACTTGGAAGTAGGGAAAATATAAATATAGACGTTGTGGTTGGTTTGAAATTAGTGAGGCGACCTTGATAGGCCCGGACTGGGTGGTTGAGGCTATTGAGAAGGTGAAGTTGGTTCAGGAAGGATTTAAGATGGCCCAGGGTCGTGACAAATCATATTCGGATGTTAGAAAGAGGCACCTTAAATTTCATGTGGGTGATTGGATGTATGTGGAGGTGTCCCCCATGAAGAGCATTATGCGTTTTGGTAAAAAGAGGAAAGTTGAGCCCATGGTATGTCGGACGTTGTGAGATTGTGGAGCGGGTTGAAAATATAGCTATTCGGTTGGACTTGCCTTTGGAATTGAGCTCTATTCATCGGGTTTTCCATGTATCTACATTGAGAAAGTTGGTTGATGACACCAAGGCCATTACACCTATGGAGGATGTGACAATTGAAGAGGACTTGACTTGCGAAGAAGTATTGGTCGGGATTTTAGATAGACAAGTGAAACGGTTTCGCAATAAGGAGGTAGCTTCGGTTAAGGTACTTGGAGTAATCAAGATGTGGAGAGTGCAACGTGGGAAGCGGAGTTGGACGTGATAGAGCGATATCCTTACCTCTTCCAATCCACTCAAGCCTAAGATACTAGGCTCTATCTTTTATGGTCCTAATTGCTTGATATATTGAGTTTCATGAGATTGCATGCATGCATGAGCACGGAAATGATTTAAATGATATTTTGACATGAGTTTTGAAAGACTTCTGATATGATGCATAGTCTCTTGATATTTGGTTAAAATGTCTCTTTCATTATGATTGATGTCCGCAAGTCGTAGTTAGAGCACATTCGAGGACGAATGTTCCCAAGGGGGGATAATGTAATGACCCGAAAATTTTCTAAACCTCTTATGGTTGGTCTTGTATGGTGTTATATTAGTCATGGTTGAATTTTGGTATCCATGGATTGAGTTTAAGTGGCCGAACGCAAAATGGATCATTTTGGAGCCTAGAGAGGTCATTTGAGCAGTGAGCTTTGAAATATTATAACTTTTGATCAGGGTTGACCTGTATTTACTACTATATATACAATTGAATCTCTTTGAATTATATTTGCAACGCAACTAGTTTCACTCAATTCGGAGGTTGGATGAGAAATTTATGGCCAAAAGAGTGGGACTGTCTGAAATTCTGAAGACATTTGAGATAGGCCCTGGAAATGGCCCAAGGCAAGAACCACGGTCAGTGAAAGTTTTCACGGTCCATGTGGGGGTCCGTGCCATGGTCCACTAAACTGGGGGTGGCCAGGACCCACCCCTAAACCCAAGTCATGACTCACAGACCACCCCACGGTTCATGAGAAGTTGTATGGGCCGTGAAACTACCCATCTGGTGGGGCAGTAGCTTGTTCATGTTGTGGCATGGTTCGATGGACCAAGTATGGCCCCACAGACCAGTACACGGTCCGTGTGAAGTTATATGGTCCGTGAAACCTCTCATAAAATGGTCCAGAAGGTCCTATGAGAGCTCGCGTTGAAAATTCAGCTAAGGCACTTTTTATGGTTGAGTTCATGGCCAGTGAGTCACTTTGACGGGCACTGTAGCAGCCGTGTGACACTGTGTTCAGTTAAA
>JBCEWC010016397.1:0-13146 GCA_038996855.1 Solanum aculeatissimum | reverse complement strand
ATCAGAACAATTCCAAAATAACCAGAAAACTATTAATCTTCAATGATCGCCAAGGCTATAGTCTAATAGTTTAAGTCCAAGTCTTCCACACAATAGGGAGGTGGGATACATTAAAGGAGAAACATATTCAACAAGAATGATGAAATCTTGGATTGAAGGGGACGAAAGCCCCAAATAATAAGGGCAGCAAGCTGCCAGTTCCTAAACAATAGGAACAAAAGAGAGGAAACAGAGAGCATAGACAAACAACAGCAACAAAAAAAATCGTAGGGAGAGGGGAAAATTTAAATAGATCGAGATAGAGAAGAAAGAGGGAAGGGCGAAGCAAGGGTGACAATACGCTGAAAAGAGAAAAAAAAAAGGGGGATTCATCAAAGATTTTGTTGAATTGGAGGTAAATATTTTCTTCCTCTACAGCTATACCTTGACCCTTAGAAGTTTTTTTTAAAAAAATTTATTCTATTTTGGGAAAAGACAACTATGATCCTACTTATTAATTAGGGATATTACATTTGGTATGGCCCAATTTAGGATTATGACCAGCGCTAAGGGGAGAATCCCAAAGCAAGCCTTCCTAGAATTCTACAGAAAATCGGGCAGAGTTTCCTCTGTGTTTAGGCCTATCCAAAAATTGTACCTGTCCCAGATTGTAGCAACACAACTACTAATATTCAAGATCAAGTCACTATATCGATTTCCAATCTATTATCCACGCACTAATACTAACTCAACTCCAAAAGTAGGAATAAACTTAAACTCAGTCACACATCTAGAATAACAAAAAAAATACTCATGACTCTAAATAAGGAAATGACTATGGAGCAACTCTAAGAATTCAAAAAAAAGTCCCTAACAAAAGAATAAGCTTGTTTCCCCACGAACAAGAGCGGGGCTCACCCTGAAAATCAACTTGCTACTGTTAGCTAATTAAATCCTCGCCAATATCACCTAAATTCTCTGTTAAGGAAAAAAATAGCAAGGAGTGAGACGCCAGCTCAGTGAGTAATAATAATAACCACAATAATTTTAATAAGGGACAAGTCAGAAAATATGCCAATATAATAGTCAAAAATCATGTGATAAATACTCTTTCAAAAAATCAATAGCCATAATCTATCTTGTTGTCTCATATAAGCAAAGCAACTTAGCCATTTGAAAATAACTCAGTAAACACATTCATATCAGATTATACTTATATTCGGGAGGTTTCCAAGAATGAATCATGTAATCTGTATGTCTATTTTCTTAAAGAATAGACGGTAACTGTGAATCTCATATCAGTAAATCCCTACTCGAGGGATATCGGTAACAAAATGCTATTTCTACCTTCCCACTAGCGAGGGCTCTATCAGTAATCAGAAAATACAAGGTGCACCAGGTCTAACGTACTCGCCGTTAGCTACGGGATTTATCAAGGTCTACTCGCATTTATACTTTTCTTTATAAACCATGTAAGCTTTTCAAAGTAGTGCAAAGAATTTCAGTCGTATAATCATGTCATGTCAAACTTAATGAAAACACATGGAAAAATACAATCTTATAATCGTATCATGTCAAACTTGATGAAAAACACATGTAAGAATACTTATATCTCAAGTAAATATCAAATCCTTTCAATAACAATAATCATCTCAATTTTCAATATACTTATAATACAAATAACTATTATGGTATTAAATCAAGTAAAAGAACTTGTCCCATGTGCAAATTCAGTTCATTTAGTAGCAATTCACTTTATAAATCCTGTAAAAATCATGAAACTTATAAAACACAAATTGGGTTAAGATTACTACTCACAGTACTCCTGTCGAAATATCAACTCGTCACTCGAGCAATCCGTAAGATTTCCTTCGATCAATCTATCATCATATCATATTATTCTTGAGTTAATTTCTTATTAAGACTATTTCAAGGATAACCATTTAAACACCCAACCCTTGAGGTTCAAATTGGACTCTTATATGTCTATCTTATTTATTAACCGGATAGTACTTCATTCTAAGCAACAATTTAGTCATATTTCTAAATATCCATATCTCGCTTTTGCTCCACAAAGTATTTGGCTATCTATCACCTTGCTGGAATAATTCTTTATAAATCCTTCAAATATTAATTCATGTCCTTCAGTAAGTAATTTGCTTTATTGTAAAGTTTATATATATTGCTTCAGCACCCAAGATATATTATCTACCCCCATAATCGATCATGGAAAAACTACTAAGGAACCTGAAAAGAGAAGGAAAAAAAACTTCTAAGGTTCAAGGTATAGCTGTAGAGGAAGAAAATATTTACCTCCAATTCAACAAAATCTTTGATGAATCCCTTTTTTTTTCTCTTTTCAGCGTATTGTCACCCTTGCTTCGCCCTTCCCTCTTTCTTCTTTATCTCGATCTATTTAAATTTTCCCCTCTTCCTACAATTTGCTTTTTTGTTGCTGTTGTTTGTCGATGCTCTCTGTTTCCTTGCTTTTGTTCCTATTGTTTAGGAACTGGTAGATTGCTGCCCTTATTATTTGGGGCTTTCAACCCCTTCAATTTTTTTTAAATTTTATTCTATTTTGGGAAAATACAACTATGCCCTTACTTATTAATTAGGGATATTACATTCTCCCCGTCTTAAGAAATTTGGTCCCAGAATTTAAATAAGTACGCACCTTCAGTCTGAAACAAATGAGGCTATTTGACTCGCATATCATTTTTGGACTCCCAAGTAGCTTCCTCGATGGTATGATTTCTCCATAAGACCTTTATGGATATAATTTCCTTTGATCGTAGCCTTCTTACTTGTCTTTCAATAATAGCCATTGGTTCTTCTTCATATGTTTGGTTCTCATCAATCTGTATAGTCGGTGTTTCAAGCACATGAGAGAAGTCTGGTACATACTTCCTTAACATAGAAACATGAAACACTGGATGGATAAAGGACATCTTTGGAGGAAGTGCCAAATGATATGCCACTCCTCTTATTCGATCAAGTATGTCATATGGTCCTATATATCTCGGGCTCAACTTACATCTTTCCCCAAATCACATTACCTCTTTCATAAGAGAGACTCGTAGGAAAACTTTATCCCCAAGTGCGAATACTAAATCTCTTCTCCTCTTATCGACATATGTCTTTTGTCTGCTTTGAGCGGTGAGTAACCTCTGTCTGACTAATTGAACCTTGTATATGGCTTCCTAAACCAAGTCTGGTCCTAACACCTTAGCCTCTCCAACCTTGAACCACCCTATAGGAGAACGACATTGCCTACAATACAAGGCTTCATATGGAGCCATCTGAATACTAGACTAGAAGTTATTGTTGTAAGCAAATTCAGCTAAAGGAAAGTAGGTATCCCAAGAACCTCCAAAATCAAGAATGCAAGGTCTCATCATATCCTCTAAGATTTGTATAGTACGCTCAGACTGTCCATCTGTCTGTGGGTGAAATGCAGTACTGAGATCTACTCATGTGTATAGTGCTTCTTGGAAAGATCTCCAAAAGCGTGAAGTGAATTATGACCCTCTGTCAGAGATAATGGATATGGGAACTCCATGAAGTCAAATAATCTCATTCATAAATATTTGGGCATATTTTGCTCCACCATATATAGTCTTTACCGGTAAGAAGTGTGCTTATTTTGTTAGTCGATCTGCAATTACCCAAACAGAGTCGTAACCCCTAAGGGTTCGTGGTAGACCAACCACAAAATCCATGGTAACTCTTTCCCATTTCCACTCAGGAATATAGATCTCTTGTAGCAATCCTGCTGGTCGCTGATGCTCAGCTTTAACCTGTTGACATGTCAGACAACTAGAAACAAAGTTAGCAATATCTTTCTTCATACCTTCCCACCAATACCATTGCTTCAGATCATGATACATTTTTGTGGAACCAGGGTGTATAGTATATCTAGAGTTGTGAGCTTCCTCTAGAATAACTCGTCTTAACCCATCTATGTCTGGTACACATAATTAACCGCTTAGTTGAAGTATACCATCACAATCAACCTTTATCTCCTTACTTTTACCAGCAATGACTTCATCTCGATATCTGCAAATCTTCTCATCCTCATATTGGGTAGCTTTAATACGCTCAATCAATGATGATTTGGCTTGCACATAAGCTAATAATGTCTCCTACTTTCCCACACTATGTCTGACACCTGTACCCTCAAGTTTTTGCATATCTTTCGCCAATTGTCTCTTTTCAGGAGGGATATGTGCTAAACTGCCCATAGATTTTCTGCTCAGCGCATCAAAGAAACCATTGGGTTTTCCTGGGTGATACAAAATACCATAATCATAATCTTTGAGTAGCTCCATCCACCGTCATTGTCGAAGATTGAGATCTCTTTGCTGAAAAATATACTTTAAGCTCTTATGGTCAATGTATATCTCACAAATTTCACCGTATAGGTAATGCCTCCAAATTTTAAGAGAAAATATCACCGCAGCCATCTCCAAGTCATGTGTAGGGTAATTCTACTCGTGCTTGTTCAATTGTCTTGAAGCATAGGCAATAACACGACCACTTTGCATAAGAACACATCCTAATCCCACCCTAGAAGAATCACAAAATAATGTGAATCCTCCGGAACCTGATGGTAAGGCTAATATTGGTGCTGTTTTCAAACAAGTTTTGAGTTTCAGAAAGCTCTGCTCACATTCTTCTGTCCACTGAAATTTCACCTTTGTTTGTGTTAGCTTGGTCTAAGGGGATGCTATTTTGGAGAAATCCTGCACAAAACACCTATAATAACTTTCCAATCCCAAAAAGCTATGAATCTCTGTAGGTGAAGTAGGTCTAGGCCATTTCTGCACAACTTCTATCTTCCTGGAATCCACCGTGATTCCATATTTGGAAACCACATGCCCCAGAAATGCTACTGAGTCTAGCCAAAATTCACACTTTGAGAACTTCGCGTATAGCTTATGTTCTCACAGTGTTTGTAACACAGTATTCAAATGATTCTTGTGTTCTTCTTGGTTTCGGGAATATATCAAAATATCATCAATAAATACTATCATGAACTTGTCTAAGAAGGGCCTGAACACCCTATTCCTTAAGTCCATGAATGCAGCTGGAGTATTGGTCAAACCGAAAGGCATCACGAGAAACTCATAGTGCCCATATCGAGTTCTGAATGTTGTCTTAGAAATATCTTCCTCCCTGATCCGAAGTTGATGATAACCAGATCGAAGATCTACCTTTAAGAAGTGGGCAGCTCCCTATAACTGATCAAAAAGGTCCTCTATATGAGGTAAAGGATATTTATTACATATTGTTACCTTATTCAGCTGTCTGTAGTTAATGCACATTCTCAAAGACCCATCTTTCTTTTTAATGAACAATACTGGTGCGCCCCATGGAGATATACTCGATCGAATAAAACTCTTATCGAGTAAGTCGTGTAACTGTTGCTTTAGCTCATTTAACTCTTTTGGTGCCATGCGATATGGAGGTATAGATATTGGAAATGTGTCAGGAGCCAAATCAATACCAAAGTCTATTTCTCGTACTGGAGGTAATCCTAGCAAATCCTCAGGGAATACATCAGAAAATTCATTCACGACTGATATCTTTTCCAAGCTATGTGTTTCCTCTTTAGTATCCCTTACCATAGCTAAGAGACCTATGCAACCTTTACCAAGTAATTTTTGAGCCTTCATAAGAGATATAACCTTACCAACCTCTGGGACTTGACCTCCCTTTAATATAAATATAGGCTCATTTGGCATCTCAAATCTGACTATTTTCGCATGACAATCTACTGTAGCATAACAAGGAGATAACCAATCCATACCCATCAACACATCAAAGTCAATCATGTCACGTACAATTAAGTCAGATAGAGTATTTCTACCCTCAAATCCAATATGACAATCACGGTACACATATTCAACTAATAGAGAATCTCCCACATGAGTAGCAACGAGAAAAGGATGATTCAATACCTCTAGTTGTCGATCAAACCTCAAAGCAAAGTACGATGACATATAGGAGTGGGTAAATCTTTGATCAATCAAAGCGTGAGCATCAAATGAACAAACTGAAATAATACCTGTAACTACTGCATTTGAGCCTTGAACATCCTGTCTAGTAAGTGCAAAAACTCTTTACTGGCCTTTTTCTGCATTTCCCTATCCTTTACTTCTAGTATTACGATCTCCAGCACCTCGACCTCTGTTTCCTGTGCCAGTAGTACCTGAAGCATTACGAGTAGTCTGAGTAGGTGTAGCCATTTGAGTGGAGTTTTTCAGAGGTAGAGAACAGTCCCTAATGCGATTCCCTAACCGACCGCATCGAAAGCACCCTCCATTCAAAACACGACACTGGCCTACATGTGATTTACCACAAGTCTGACAGGATGGAGTAGCGACATACGTTTGACCAGAATTTTGATATCCCTGTGATGGTGGCTGTCCCTGAATACCCTGTCCATAAGGTGGCCTGTATGTGGACTGTGAAACTGTATCCATCCCTGCTTGAGATCCCTGTTGTTGGCTTTTCTGATTTCCAACTTTGCGATTTGCGTTATAGTCACCACCAAAAGATCCCCCTGTCTTGTCCTTCTTATGGGCATCAAAGGCTGCACGTTCCTCACGACCTTTAACTTCAATCTTCCTTGCTAAATCAACTGCCTCTGAATATTTCAACTTTTTCATATTGGGGGCTACCATAGTGAATAGATGAGCAACCAATCCATTGACAAATCTTTGAACTCTAGCCTCTTCAGTTGTCACTAAGCAAGGAGCATACCTGGACAATTTACAGAATTTGGTGTTATAGGCTGATACATCCATATCCCGAGTTTATACCAATCTCTCAAACTGACTTGGATATTTCTGCCTCTGGATTTCAGGAAGAATATGATCCATGCATAATTTAGTGAACTCATCCCATTTCAGTGGTGCTGCTCCCGTAGGCCGACCTAGAAATAAGATCTCATACCACGTGTTAGCCATGCCCTCTAGTTTGTATGCCACAAGCTCCACAACTCTTTCACTAGAACATCCTAGTGCCCACAATGCCTTGAAGGTTCCATCTAAGAAACTTTGAGGATCAGCTGAACTGTCAGAACCTATGATCTTTAGTGATTTCAACTTCAAAAATTCCTGCAAGGATACTTCTTTATCCCCAAAAGTATAAGCACACCCTGAGATTGTGCCTGTGTCTAAGATGATACAATAGTATGCTGACCCGCCCTCTCCTGTCTATCCATCCTGTCAACCAGACCCTCTACAACTCTCTGCATGGAAGTCAGTGCTGCCATAGTAGCATTATCTTGTGATAGAGGAGGTGGGCTCACACTCATTTCAGGAGTGTCCTCTCTTGGGGTTCTCGAAGGGGTATTGAGGTTCCCTGTGGTGGCTCTACGATCCCAACCTCGACCAGCTCAACGAGCTCCACTTTTTGCCCTAGTTGTGGACGTTGGGTGCCTAACAGAGGTGTCATTAGGTGCTTGAGGACCACCTATCGTAGCCCTGTCATTAGACAATCGAGTTTGATCCATCTGATTAACAAAAACGAATACCGTTAGATTCATCTAGTTATCCTAAACATGATGCACATAAGTAGGAATAAGAAAGAAGGACAAGAAACATCCTATCACGTCCTTGCAGAATCACGATTATAGGAATGGCCGGCTATATAACTATAATTGATATTCTACTACTAACGTGTGCTCCATAAGTTATGGACTCTCGAGGATATGACCAACTATAATACCATGTTTTTCATGCCCCAAACAAGGGGGAGGTGCGACTGACACTCTATGCCATCAATGAATGAGTAATACATTGAACATGCTAGATAACTAAACTAGGGCCCCGACTAAACCAAACTATACAACTAAAAGTAGAAATCTTGTGAAAGCTCCAAGAAGACGTGGAGCTTACTAACTCACAGTTAAACTAGAATCTCACTAGAGGGGTCAATCAGAATCCTCACTTGAACCTACATGCATGAAATAAAATGTAGCATCCCTAGGAAATGGGACATCAGTATGAATAAACATGTACTAGTATGTAAGAAAGAAAGTAAAATCATAGATAGATGTAGTGAAAAAGGTAATAGAGATGCCACCTGTAACTAAAACTCAAATAACCTTTATGTCCAACACTCGACCTCCTATTGACAAAATATGAATAGTATGCTCAAGTAATTGCATGTCATGAATACATATATATATAGATGCAAATGCATGACATACCTAACCAAATGCTAGCAATAGTGGTCCTTTTTTATACCTGACCGACATTGTATTTGTCAACGTGTGGCAATCTATACGTATATATAGTCATTTGGGAAAATAGGCCCCTTACCTCCAATGATAGCTCGAATTCCATGCATTACATGCCATGTATGATATGAATATTGAATGCACATAGTAGGCCATAGGAAACAATTAGCCAATCTTTGCTGATTGGTACTCTTATTCTCATAATGTCATATCACCGTCATAGCATATACATATGACTCATGGAGTTTTAATTGTATTTCGAATAAGTTGGAAAACTTTAGTCGACATTTAGAATGATGTCATAACTCTAAAAATGTTCATAAAGGTACCTCACACACTTCTTATACTTGGTTCCTTGCCAATTAATAAAAGCAAGTATTTAAAAAATCAAGTGTCTTAGTAGTTTAAATAGGAGAATAACACATAAGATTATTAGAAATCAATGTGTTTCTTTTTAAGTTCTTAAAATATGGTTTTGCAAGGAAAGAGGATTGATTATGACTACTAAATTCTCCGCATAATCTTCCTTTATTTTTAGTGACAATACCCAAAGAAGAGTAAACCTCAAACACATAACCAGGTAGTTAGGGAACCAAATAAATTCATATATAGATGCTGAATGTTCAGTTTAATCGAACACATAGAAAATAAATATAATATCATCATGAAAATAATTTAACAGTGATCCCAATGCCTTTTATAGAAGTTATTTCTAACAATAGAATAGTAAAATATTGGATTTGATGTTTTGAGAATTTCTTATATTTTGTGCTAAAAGAAGGGACAAAGCTTAGATTTAACATACCATTCCAATGAACGTCCAAATGCCCAAAGTTTTTCATGAAAGTTGTTTTTTATTTCCTAAGATTAGCAAACACTATATATACGAATCTTGTACAAAACTATAAATAGTTCATAACTGAGCATTAATCGGCAGATTTTCCATATATCCTTAACGCGATGAAACTTCTGTAGAACTTCATTAAAATAATCATAAAAGATCCCTAAGGTTATTACCATAACAAACAAGTTGTAAACCTAGAATAACCAGAAAGAATATCAATTTTCTACCTTTGAAAATGTTCTTCAAACATAACTAATAAGAAGAAAAAATAATTATAAAATATAGAGTATGCATTTCTAAGTATGTGGGCGAACTTTAATGGTAGAAATCACAAATAACACAACTAAATTGCTCAAGTATTTCATGGGAACCCTCTCTTCAGTTCCTTCACTATTTTAGAGCTGAAATTAAATGTTTGGGGCCTTAAAATGACATGTTTACCAACTTATAAGTGGCATTGACCCGACCCGGTTCATGACCCATTTTTCTGTTATCATGACCCAGAAGTGGGGCCTTGATGTTACATGGCAAAGGAGAATCCGAAAGTCCTCGATCAAGCCATCATAGCATCATCACACACATCATAGGTTCGGAAACGCAGAATAGTAAACACATAAAACATAATTCTAAGGGAAATGGGGCTTTGGACTCAAGCTATGGGGATGTTGCCGGGAATGGGAAGAGCATGAATCACATAGCACATAGAAAGTATTTCTAAGGGGAGGGAAAGTAGGACTCAAGCAACACGAGCATACCGGGTTAGGAGACTTTTCACATAAGCACATTCCCAACATTCACAAGCCCATAAGCATAATCATAAGCATAATCAAATCATCATTTCCATAACATAACCCAATAGTCATAACATCCCAATAAAGCATAATACGACGTACAAGAGTCTAACATGTCCAACATAACCTCTACACAGATAGAGAGGGGCCTCGACATAATTCGGGCTCACCCTCAAGTCATAAAGAAAGAAAGTAAAATAATACAAGGAAGAGGAAAGTAGATACTACCCTTGGACAAAAGGCTCACCACAAGCAATTAGCTTCAAGGAGATCACTCATCGTTCAACGGTAGATAGAGATCGTCGCTGGTCCCTATATGGTTAAAACATATAGAAAAGAGTATGGGTTAGCACAATAAAGCACTAAGTATGCGGGCATGCAAATGAGTGTGCACATGGACCTATACAACCTACATGACAAGGGCACATACATAGAAAAGAATATTAGAAAGAACAATATATCAATATGCCATGATGATCATGATGCATGAAATTCCATAATGCTTATAGTATAGAGGGGATGGAACCATAACCGACATCCAAACTCATGTGAGCTACAACATGAACTTGCCCAATGAGGCCTCCCATTGGATCAGAGAAGATTATTTGCCAAAGGTAATCTACACCACAACTTACGAGCCTTCTATTTTGGTGTGATGGCCACCTTCCTTACGGGCCACCAAATGGTCTATGGTCCCACCCTTAGCCCTATTCCAGAATCTTGTTCCCAGCGTACTTCCAATTACGAGCAGTCTCACTGCAATGACCATAACTTTCACATACGAACTCCGAATTGAGTGAAACCAGTTGCGTTGTGAAGATAATTCAAAGATCTCTAATTTGATATATAGAAGCCCACACACTTACTCCCGAACAAAATGATATGAATTTTCAAAGTACACTGTCCAACTAGCCTCACAACTTTACCAAACGATCCTTTTTGAATCCGGCCACTTAAATACCATCCATGGCTACTAAAATTCAACCACGACCAGTTTAACACTAACCTTGACCAACCATTATGAAGTTTGAAATTTTTTGGATCATTACATCATCTCCTCCTTAGGAACATTCATCCTCAAATGAGCAAAACTATGGTTTAAGGACATCAATCAAACAAGAGACATTTTCATCAAAACTTATAAGGAATCATGCATCATTTAAAAAATCTTTCAAACTTATGTCAAAACATCATTTAAATCATTTTCGTGCTCATGTATGCATGCACTGTCATGAAACTCAAGAATTTAAAGAATCAGGACCATACAAGGATAGAACCTAGTACCTTAGGCTTGAGTAGATTGGAAGAGATAGGGATATCACTCCATCATGTCCAACTCCGCTTCCCACGTTGCACTCTCCACGTCTTGGTTCCTCCAAAGCACCTTGACTGAAGCTACCTTCTTGTTGCGAAGTCGCTTCACTTACCTATCCAAGATCTCAACCGACACCTCTTCATAGCTCAAGTTCTCCTCAACCGTCACACCCTCCTAAGGTGTGATTGCTTTAGGATTACCAGCAAACTTTCTTAACATGGACATATGGAATACCAGATGTATAGAGCTCATGTCAAAAGGCATGTCCAACCTATAAGCCACATTGACAACCCGCTCTACAATCTCATAAGGTCCGACGTACTGGGGGCTCAACTTGCCCTTCTTGCCAAAACACATGATGCCTTTCATGGGGGACACCTTCACGTACACCCAATCACCAACACGAAATTCAAGATCCTGCTTCCTAGCATCCGAATAATACTTTTGGCGACTTTGATCCATTTTCAACCTTTTCCTAATTAACTTCACTTTTTCAATGGCCTCAACTACCAAGTCCGGTCCTAACAAGGCCGCCTCACCTATTTCAAACAAACCAAATGGAGATCTAAACCTCCTACCATACAAAGCTTAAAATGGAGCCATACCAATGCTAGCATGGAAACTATTGTTGTAGGTAAACTCAATGAGAGGTAGATGATCATCCCAATTTCCTTTGAATTCCAAAACACAAGCCCTTAATATGTTGCATAAGCAAACAACCCAAACATGGATAATTTTGCTCATGCACCTTTAATTGCCAGGACACATAAGCTATCACCTTACCATGTTGCATAAGCAAACAACCCAAACCAGTACGCGACGCATCACAATATACCACAAACCCATCTAGACCATTAGGCAAAGTCAAAATTGGAGCCAATGTAAGTCGATCCTTCAAAATTTTAAAACTCTTTTCACATTCATTTGACCACACAAAATTGGCCTTCTTTTGAGTTAACTTGGTCAATGGAGACGCTATAGAGGAAAATCCTTCAACAAACCTCCTATAATAACCGACTAAACCAAGGAAACTTCGAATATCCAAAGGGGTCAACGGTCTAGGCCAATCCTTCACCACTTCGGTTTCTTAGGATCAACCTTAATTCCATCATCGGACACCACATGACCAAGAAAAGCAACTTCTCCCAACAAAAATTCACATTTGCTAAACTTGGCATATAATTACTTCTCCCTCAACGTTTCAAGAACCAATAGCAAGTGACCCATATGTTCTTGCTCACTACGGGAGTAAATCAAGATGTCATCAATGAAGACTACCACAAAATTATCAAGTAACGGTTTGAACGCCTGATTCATATGGTTCATAAACATCGCCAGAGCATTAGTAAACCCAAACGACATCACCACAAATTCAAAAAGACTATAACGATTCCAAAAGGCCATCTTGGGAATGTCACACTCCCTCACCTTCAATTGGTGATAACCTAAACGAAGATCTATTTTGGAAAAGTGAGTAGCTCCTTGAAGTTGGTTGAACAAATCATCAATTCTAGGCAACAAGTACTTACTCTTAATTGTCACAATGTTTAATTGCCGATAATCAATACACATTCGTAGAGTCCCATTCTTCTTTCACAAAAATAACGTGGGAGCACCCTAAGGTGAAATGCACGTCCTAATATAACTCTTTTTTATAAAATCCTTCAATTGATCTTTCAATTTCTTCAACTCCGCCGGGGCCATACAATAAGAAGTAATAGAGATAGGTTGAGTATCCAGAACGAGATGTATAAAAAAATCTATTTCTCTATCGGGAGAAATATGTCACGACACGGATAGGGGGCCTAGATGTACATGGTGAAAGAGGACCCGAAGACCCTCGATCAAGCCATCATAGGATCATTACACTCATCATCAGTTCAGAAATGCGAAAGCTAAAGCATGTAGCACATAAGCTCTAGGGATTTAGGGACTTGGGACTCAAGCTATGGGGACAATACAGGAAAGG
>JBCEWC010016396.1:0-13148 GCA_038996855.1 Solanum aculeatissimum | reverse complement strand
GACTTTTTGACTATTATTTGAAAATATTTTTTAATTATTTTTCTATCAAGTCTATTTTAATTGGAAAAAGATTCTTCATATAGAAATTTAATTATAATATAATATCTTTCTAGATCAAGCCTATTTTAGTTGAAAAATAATTCTTTGTGAAAGAGTTTAATTATAATAAGAAAATCTTCTTCATTTAATTTTTATTAAATTTAATATTATTAAAATAATAATAAAAAATGGTGAAAAGACAATTTTGTCTAAAGAGAAATCTTTTAACGAAGGGTAAAAAGTTCAAACAATATTTTTAAGGGGCTTCACACTTTTAATATAGTATAGATAGATATAGATAAGCAACAAGTGGGTGATTTTAGGCAATTTAAGTCAACTAATTAATACACCGAATGGTCCTTTTTCCATTAATACATTTGTATACAATTGACAAAAGTATCATAAAATATGAAAATATATAACTTGCTGCTAGTAGAATATTTTCTCCAAGAAGTATTTCATTGTTCCCTATTATAACATTAATTGTATTTACTATGGTACGTTAAAAATGTGATTGTGAAAATCATAATAATGATATTTCTAGTGGAACTATGTATATTATTCTATATTGACTTACGTTAATAATGAATCATTGATATTCTTGATATTTAGACCTCCCCCAAGTTGTCTGTTTGACATTCTCCTCTATCACTTGAAAGAAATGAACAAGAATCAAAGCTAAGAGAATAAATTATCCAAGGGTTGAAATTTCATCATCATCTCTCTATTAAGGTCCTAATAATTAAATGGATCAAGTCAAATCTTTTTTATTCTCTTATGACTTTACGATTGCCTTATATCTTAATATTCCAATACTCAACTTATTCTCTTTCATATCAACAAATTTTATTTTAATTATATTACAATTTATGAATTTTTCATATCATCATCTCAAGATCTAGAAATCTGTTTGTATTTATTGACTTTTGATTCTTAACTTATAAATCAATGTAATAAGTTTGAAACTCTAACTGTCATAAGTTAGCTTTTCACTTATTTTTATCAGCCTATGGCTCTCTTCGGGCTAGATTGGACGATCATTTGAAGTGCCTTATAATTTTTTTAAAAATCTTAAATAGAATTCACGATTATATCATTCTTGCACAAACTCAGACAAATCAATTCAATATATATATGGATATATAATACAAACTTTGTTCAATTATCCAATTCACTTTCAAAAGAAATTCAACATAATATGATTTTTAAGGCTAAAAACTAAAACTCTAATTTTTAAGTTACTGCTTAGTATTTAGTACATTCTTTTATTCCTTTTTTTGGGAGGGGGAAAGTGGGGGTCTAATTTACTTTGATTTTTTAAAAATATAATTAATTTGTTCTTCCTCTTTTTTGGGCCTCACAGGCTAGCGGCCCATAGAGTCTCGATTATTGAGCCTCACTTCTAAATGGGCTGAACGTTTTTTAGTAAAGGACTTGGGTTGAATTGGCAATAATTATTTTTAGAATAATTACACCCACAAGTTATTGAGAAAAATTATTTACACAAAAAATAGTTCACTATTTTTTTATTACACAAAGTGGCCAAATTCCGTAGTTTTGGCTACTGATTTTACAAATTGCCAATTGAAATAGGTATTGGCCAATGAACCTTTGCCGCGTCATCATACTTCTCCCTTTTTTCCTTCCATCTTTTCTCGCCAGTTTCCTTCTTCTTTTTTTCTGCTAGTTTTTTTTTTAGTTGGTGCTTCTTTTCTTTTTTTTTCTTAGTTTTTATTTTGTGGTCAGTTTTTCTTTTTTTTTACCTTTTAAGTGATGGGTAAATTAATATTTTTTTGTTCATTTGTCTATTACATAATTTTTTTAAAATGTCAATGTTAAAATATATTTTTTTGTTCTTTTTTTAAATTTTTTTTCTTTTTTAATTGTTTCACTTCTTTTGTGAATATTTTTGTCATTTATTATTTCTTGTTTTTTTTAATTTTATTTTATTAAGGTGGGAATGCATGATAGTCAAATAAATATCGATATCGATACATTACATAATTATTTATACAATATTGATACACGATTATGCACCATTTATATAATGTTGATACATTTTATACCTATTTATACAACACTGACACACATTTGTATACAATTTATACAATATCGATACACGTTTATAAATTATTTATATAATATTGATACATGTTTATACACAATTTATACAATCATAACTATCTATACAGTATAGATATACGTTTATACACTTATATACTGAATCGATACATGAAAAAAATAAATGAAAAAAATTTATTTGAAATTATTTATATATATATATATATAGTCATAACAAAATAAAAATAATTTTTAATAAAAAATAATGTTGCCCAAAAAATACATGAAATTTTTTTTATTTGTGAATTTTTTTTTTATATGAAAAATCACAGCCAAATAAAAAAAAAATATTTTTTTATTAAAAAAAAAGGAAAAAACGCAGCAAAGAAAAAAAGAAAAAAAAGTAAAAATGTCAGTCTTGGGCTGATTTGTGCAAAAAAGAGTCTAATGACTTTGGGCTTATTTGAGTTATATTGAGTCCATGACCTTCATGGACTATTTTTTATGTAAATAAAAAGTGGACTATATTTTATGTAAACAAACTTCTTTTTTGTATATATATGCAATTGTCCCATTATTTTTTTTAATCTCTTTTATAAAATATTTATTATTTTTAAATATATTTTTAATTTATTATCTAAGTATTATATATTTGAAAAATAAAATAAAATATATTTACCATTTATAACAACTATATTATATTTTAAAAGTAAATTATACATGTATTATATATGTATTATAAGTGTATTATACTTATTTTGATTAAAAAACTACACTATATATTAAAGAGGAACTATGCATGTAATATAAATGAATTACACTACATATAAAAGATGTATTATAAGTGTCTTAAAATATATTAAACTTATATTTTGGTAAAACATTATCTGCATTATGTATTAAAATTGAATTATATATATATTAAAATCATACTGTTATAAATGGTAAATATTTTCTGAATATGATATATATATGTAAGTTATTTACTGTCAATACTTTGGTCCAAAAATGCCCTTATTGTTATTTAATGGGTCAAAAATGTTCTTTTTCAAATAAATTTATTATTTATTTTACTTTGAACATATTGTTTTTCTAACAATATTTTTTTAATTAGCAAATATTTATCCTACTTCAATTTGAGAAAAAAATTTAAAAATAAAATATTTCTTGTTTTATTATAATTACTATTTTTATCTTTATCTAAATAAAAATTAATATTGGATTTACTATGATCTTATATTTATGACATATATTATTTGTTATAGGGGTTCGATGTTGTATTTTAATTTATAAAATGAGATTAAGAAAAAAAATTATTTTCTTATATTTTTATTAGTTAACGTGGTTTTAAAAAAATAAAACAAGAAAAAGGATTCTTTAAAAATATTTTTTTTATTAGGAACACAATATGTTTAAAAAAGAAAATATATTTATTTATTTAAAAAAGGACATTTCTGACTCATTTAGTAATAATAAGAGCATTTTTGGACCAAGTTATCAGTGTAAGAACATTTTTGGACCAAAATATTAACCGCAAAGATCAAACTATAAATGAAGGACATTTTTTATCCTTTTCCCAAGAAAAAAGAAGTTAAAATTGTCATTTTTTTCAAATTAAGATGTTATTATAAGGCAAAAAAAACTTATTTTCAAATATTTAGTTTAAAATCCTATTCGTGTGAATGAGATTACAAAGGAATATATAAATAGTCTATAAACTTTTAAGTTTAGTATAGGTTAGTGATATACTTAATGACTAGATTAGTTAACAATCATCTTGGAACAAGTACACAATTAATATGTTTTATTTGTAGCATGGCGTGTTTGATGAATTAATTTCTTTTATAAAAGTAATCTATAAAATCAAAATTTTCTACTCTCCGTACGTGACATATTTTTCATGTTTAATTTGTGGACTTGAGTGTCAGAAGGAGATAAGAGATTGTTAGAAACGGTATACCAATATGGGATTTTTGATTAAATAACATAATGCTATTGTGATATATATACATATTCAAAAATGGTGAATGCATTTGAACAAAATATATTTATTTTTGTCCTTGTATGTATGATAAAAATATATAATCTTATTTGATAAAAAAAATATTATGATAAATATTTCTCAATAATTAATAGGACAGATGCAAGTAGTATAATTCTCATAGCCATAAAATAAATTCCATAAGTCATAAATGTTGGCGTTGGCAATTCATACTTATATTCTTAAGAATTTACTAATTACATAACAATTTAGATACGTAACGAGAGTAAATATGACTAGTGATGCTACTTAATTAATTACTCTCTCAATTTCAAAAGAAATGAATGTTTAAAATGTGACACTTCTTAACAAAGTTTTAGTTAATGAAATTAATTACAGCGTAATTTATTAATATTATTGCTCCTGTAAGTAGAATATTTAAAAAAGGACTCATAATGTAGAATAAATACCTTGTTTAGATAAATTTGGCATTAGAGATTAGGTATGAGACACATTTACCGTGTTCCGCCACCTTTCTTATCAATCTTAATATACTTTCTCCATTCTGGGGCTGGAGCTGTAAGTACACGTTGCCCTATCCCAAACTTCCCATTCGTATTTAGTTCATATGAATTTTAAAATTTAACGTGTCAAGTCGAGTTGATCTATTTTTTTGTTGGTAAAAAAGTAGCAGTATGTGGACTGCGGGCCTAACCGAGTCAATTCACTTTTTTACAAGTATTTTTTTTAAATTAAATTTTAATTTAAAAATATTAAAATAAATAGCAACAAGATAAATATTACATTGTATTAGTGTTACTATTACATATTATAAAAACATAATTTGTATCTAAATTTTAATATTTAAAATTGTTAAATAAACTTTGAGTTTGGACTCTTATTATTTTTAATATTCTATTTTTTTTAATTATTTTTCAATTCAAACCACGGGTTGCCCAACCAATATCGCAAAAGTCCTACAAATCAACAAACTTGTTTGCATCGGACTAAAAAACCCATTTTAAATGAGCTTCAAAAATCTTAATTCAACCCTGTTAAATCACGAGTTAGGTCAGATCGATCCAACGGTCCACCCATATTCACGGCTCAACTCCGTCCCATATTAGTTGTTTGTTAACATTGCTGAAAATATTTATCTTAAAATATTTGTCAATCTATAACTAAAATAAAATTAATTAAATTTATCTCGTCTCAGCTTTAAAATTTAATTGTTTTTGAAACAAAATTATATTAATTACAAAACACAAATATTGTAAATTTTGTATAATTTTTAAAAGTTATTAACCTTATACATTTTAGTCAAAAAAGGAAACTACGCATAAAACCTTATGTTGTATTTATAAAGGTGGTAAATGAACCGGTTGAATTGAATTTAGGAGAGTATTAAAATGGAATGATCTAATAACTTGACCTGCCCAAAAGTAATTTGCACTAAAATGACCTAAAATATGGGTAATAAATTAACCCGCTTAATTCCTACTAGTTAATTATTTTATTTATTTATTTATAATTTTTTAGTACCTTAAAAAAATATTATTTATCTTTATTGTGATTTTATATAATTTATCGAATAAATGACTTTTTAAAAAATATTTGAATAATTTTTTTTTTATAGATAGATTGGATCGAAATAGATTAGGCTAATAAATAGATGAATTATGATTCCAAAAGCTAATTTTATCAACACAAAATATTTATATACTCTATGCAGGTGAAGTAACCTTTGCATGACTGATCTAAATAATCAATTAAACGTATAATACTCCTTTTTTTTTTTTTTTTTGCCTTTTAAGAATAAAAAACAGTTAGATGGCACTCTCAATTTTACATAAGCACTAGTCAAGTCCAATAATATATAAGACGTACAAAGTATGCACGCTACGACTTACGTAGTGGATCGAATCAGATAGCTATTACTTGGGGCTAGCTATAAAACTTAAAGGATAATATAATTTTTTATATATTCAAAGTAGCTAGCAAATACTAATTACACGAAAAACAAAAACTAAAACAACCTACAACAACACTAGTATATATGTAACATCAGTACAACATAGATCAAATCAAATTGATCATTGTTTTTTGTTTCTACTTGTTAAAGTTGTAAATTAAACTTGGATTTTTCTGGATTGATTTGCTGAAATTATAGTGAGGCAAAGGTAAAGTACCATTGCTATGTAAGATAGCATGATACTATGTTTAACTTTGTGACAGAATTTGCCAACACGATCACAAATAGGCATCCATCCTGAATGACTCTCTCCATATTTCCCCACATATGCAACTGCTGTTGCTGCTGCACATCCAGCAAGTAGCAATGCCAGCATATTCTGACCATTCAACCAAAAAATTCCAACGTTCACATTAATGCCTCAAAAAGACATGCAATATAGACAGTCAGGATTCACACGTAGACAACATTATCTTTGGTATTTTCACATTACGTAGTAGTCCAACTATGCTCACAGTTAAAAGTTATCGTAGTACATAGTTGTTGTTTACAAAAATCAGTATAATTAGTGTGTATACATTATAACTGATTATACACTTCTTATACATGTGTGATATAGAATTGAGCACACACGGATGACAAATACGAATGGTTGCCACAACAAATGGAGGAATTATCACCGTCAACTTATAATATTCCCCCTAAATCAGTGAAACAGAATTAGAATTTTTACTAATGGATTCAAGATATAAAAAGTAGATATACAGAGAAGATGAACCACTTTTTTTATTTATTTATGTATATATAGTAAACACATAAAAATAATTTTAACAAGTGTAATTTTCTTTGTAAGATGAACCGCTTGGCCCTACCTGGCGAGAAAAGTGCATTATATTTGACGTCTACGTTTAGGCCTTAGAAATGAAGGAAATCAAGAGACAAGGCATTAAAATGCATATTGAGTGACGTGACAAACTTGTACTGAATGCAACATTGTACTTGTATTGATTAAGAACTTTACCCCAGATCTACTGATAATTAGTGATTTTGAATATGGAAAAATGAAATACGTACCAAATCATGAAGGAACATGTAAAAATAGTTCTTTGGATCAAGGGTTTTATGGCTTAGAACAGAGGCAAAAATCAGGGACAAGACAGAGAAGGCACATCCAATCATATTTGCAATAGCAAAGAACCTGCAAAATATTTAAAAATTAGAAAAGGAAAACAGCAAAACCAAAAATTTAATTATGTTTTATGATATTGGCTTACTTGAAAGCTGAAGAATAAGTATAGCGTGCATCCATTTCAATGCCATAAACAGTTACCGTCTGTTTGCTTTTGAGAAGAATCAAAGTGGCCGCCAATGTGAAGACGATGGCCAAAATTCTCAACACAATTTGTGTTGCCAACAAACCTTTGTGAGATTTCAAAGATGGGTTTTGTGTATTTTGGTTTTGCCTATTTTTGGCTCCAAAGTTTTCCATTTTTTCGGATCTGAAGAAATCAAAAGTTGAAAAAAACAAAAACTGAATGAGGAAGTAGGAGGAGTGGAGGGTGGTGCAGTGTTGGTATATATAGAGTGAGAACGTGGGAGAGAGAGATGATTCAAGTTAATGGATCATTTTCAAAACCGACAAAAAGGCAAAAAACTGCCTCACTAACAAAAATGCACTAATTCTCGGGAAAAAAAAACAACAAAACTGTTAAATTTTTACTCCCTACGTTCAATTTTGAAATATATCCCCTATTAAAACTGGTAATACATATATATATATATAGTCGATAAATAAAAATAAATTTTCATGGGGTTTAGTGAAAAATTTGAACATATTGGCCATAGATTTAGTGGCCGCAGAATAAGCTATCAATTGAAGTGTTCCATCATGTTAATTATTTATGCAAAAGAAAAGGTTTAGAGTGTAATATTATTTTTAAATCAAGACAAATTAACCAACCGACAATCAATTTGTGACAAACTGGGAGTTAGAGATCCAATCTTTCAGAAAGGTCAGATTTCAAAGCCAATTTCTCTTTGTGAAATTGCTACTTTGATGAGTACATGAACCTTGTGAAACTTCCCTTCATAGTTTCTACATTCCAATTAGATCTTATATTATTTATTTATATTAACATTTAAATATTTACTTAGTTTAAATAAGTTTTAATTATTAAGATATATTTTAAACAAAGTCTTAATATTATTAAAATTATTTTTGTATGGATAATTTTCATTATCACTGCTCATTTTGCTATCACAACATCTCAATTGTCAGTTGCTGTCATATGATCACCTTCATTCATATGATCACCTCAGAGTGACACCTCGTCATCACTCTCAGCCACCATAATCACAATGATTAATTCTATCACGTGCCAAATATCTCAATCTTCACAATTAGCATTAGTACCATCATTATGTTCTATATATTCTTCAACCATGCACCATTACAATACCGGCAACGATTAATATCAATCAATTCCATTATTACAATTATCACCACATCAAATATTCACAATCGCACTAATCACTTCAACACCAATCACATCCGTAACAAATATCATCATCATCATTACTAGCCACTAATACAAACCATCAACATTAACATCAGAACAACTCATCTCAACCATCAATCATTTGTGAATATAAATATTTTAATATTTTTTATCAAATATTTTTTTTAATCAAATGCTATTTTTTAATATTTAATTACTTTTTATTTCAATTATATATTTATTAAATTTTAAAATAAATAAATTATACATTGAAAAATAAATCTAGAAAAAATATTTTAATCATTTAATTATTCACGCACATTCAAATTTGAATATCTTAATCTTCATAGATGAAGCCTTAATCCGAATGCATCATTTGTTAAAAATTTGTAAAAATCAAAAGTACAAAATTAAGTGGAAAAAAAAAAACACTAAAACTAAATCAACTCCATGGCTCAAATGGCTCCTGCCACTACCCCAATTAAACTCCACATAATCCTCTCCTCAATCTTATAATCATCGGGTTAGGTAGTTAGAGGGTGAGGAAATGTTAATTTTGGACGGAATGGCATCAGACCTTATCATTAGCTCGTAGAGATAAAGAGGGGAAACTTCACTAACACTCACTGACGAAAAATTAAATAAAAGAAGGTTGGATATTCCCTTATAAATTCAAATTCATTCATATTGTTGCCTTTAATTGATGAAGACTTTGTTAAATGCAGTCAAATCATGCATGGAGAGATGGTACGAAGCATGTTCATTAATGAATCTGCTTTATCCCATTTCACAAATGGAAAAAGGTAGGACAAGGAGATTAATTAAAGATAACTTATTTGCAAGGAATAGAATTCAATATTTTTGGTTACCTATAAATTGCTCAATTTTGACACAGAAAAATAACAACAGTCCCATTGGAAAAGTCCATCTAGCTTTCCTGTAGTCACTTACCTAAATTTCGAAAACGAAAAAGAAAAAACAACGATAGTACTATACTATTTGCCCTGATTTGTATGGAGCAAAACTCAACAAAACTATGGGTGGGTTTCCTATGGAAAAACCATTTTTTGAAATATACTTTTAAAATTTTCACAAGTTTGGTAGATTAAAATATTTTCTATGATAATATAAATTTCTTAAATTCAGGAAAATGATTTCTCTGGTGAAGGCTAGTAGGTTTTGAAGCTTTACGTTAATGCTCGTTGTTGGTTGTGAATTAATTGTAATTCTAATTTGTTTATCATCGGATTGAGACTGAATTTGTTTTTTATAGAAGTTTGTAACATGTTGTTCTTCAATTGAATAATGGAAATTATTTTGTTAGCTCTAGATTTTAAGCCACACACATTAGCTTGTTTTCTCATGATTCTTTTCTTCAACTTTTTCGATTGATGTGTATCATGCTAATATTTTCTATATCATTCTAATTTTATCGGAAAGTAACAAATTTCTCGTGATTTTCTCGCATTGTTCACTTGTTTTGTTGTTAATTTTCTCCTGCACTAGTATATTTTTGACCATTCTAGAAGCGTTTTGTAGCAGCTCACTTCTTTGAATAGTCTTACTTTTATTAGAGAAAAAATCTCCACATAAAATTTGAACAACGTTTCAAGTATAAAAGAAAGGACATGACTAAGTAGATTGATCTGTAAATATCATGCACACTAGAGCCAAAAACTAACATACAACGCGCATTTGGCCTCAGGTAGCCCTTAATAGATAGCTTTGCGTCCATTCATAATAATACATGAAGTAAAAAAAACATTAGCTGTTGTGCTCTTTTGTTTGAACTTCTAATGTAGGTATCGTTAATAAAACGATGTTTCTGGAATGTTAAAGTTGGATCTGTCTGGATTGATTTGCAGAGATAATGGTGAGGCAGAGGTAGAAAATCACAGCAAAGTAGGAGAGCACGACACTATTTGTAACTTTGTGACAGAATTTGTTAACATGATCACAAATGGGCATCCATCCTGAATGCATCTCTCCATATTTCCCCACATATCCAACTGCTGTTGCTGCTGCACATCCAGCTAGCAGCAGTGCCATCACAATCTGAACACATTACAAAATTCCAACATTCACATTACTGCTTCAAATTTTATACTGACAGAATAGTATAATACAAATGTCTGGTTCATAAAATGTGTTACTGATAACCTAAAAATAAGGTTAACCGGTTTACAAAAGGTTAAATTTCATGATAGTGAGAAAATTCTTTACAAAGTCAAGGCGGCAAGCCGAAGACTTTGTGTGTTTGAGTGGTCCTAAAGGGCCCAACAGAAAGGAACAGAGAAAGGTCATACGTTCATATTAGGTAGCACCATTTATACCAATGTCCACATTCAGTCTCTAGCTTCTAACTTTTAATTTTTAATGATGACAATAACTGATACAACAAGATTCATTAGTATCACAACATAATAATTTAGAGCCTGTTTGGATGAGATTATTGTTTTTAACTTATAAGTCAAAAGTCATAAGTTAAGAATCCTAATTTATAGCTTTTGACTTATTTTGGTCATTTTAGCTTTAAAATGTGTGTTTACAAGTACCTTTTTAATTTACTCAAACACTCCAAAAATTATTTTAACATAAAAACACTTAAAATAAATCAATCCAAACAAGCTCTTACTCTATATATAATAATAATAACACTAATAACTGGAGAAATGCATTGTAAGTGAGTCTAGGATAGGCCTCATAAGAATAGAACCAAATCAGGAGACAGCAAGACAAACAATGCCTATTACGTGACATAACAAACTTGCAAACTGTGGACAATTAAATAATTCTAGGGAGAGGAAGAAAGGTGTAACCACAACAATATACTCACAGTAATCCTACAAGTGGGCTTTGAGGGTAGTGTGTGCAGAAGTGCAATAACATTTATAAAGAGTGCGAGCAACATAACTTTTCAGTCTGCTTAAATCCAAATTGATTAAGAACTTTAACCCAGATCTACTAACAAATGAAAGCAGACACCTTCAATAGTAGTAGTACTAAAAAGATGGAACAATCAAGAATTGCAAATTTGCAGCATGACAGCTGATAATTGACACTAGCAATAAAAAAGTAAAAGTTGTACGTACCAAATCATGAAGGAACATGTAAAAGGAATTCTTTGGGTCAAGACCTTTATGGCCCAGAACAGAGGCAAGAAACAGAGACAAAACAGAGAAGGCACATCCAATCATATTTGCAAAAGCAAAAAACCTGCGCAGAACCACACAAAAACAACACTAAAATATCAGAACTTTCCAGGAAAAAACAGAAATTTGCTTTTGATTTTCATTTACTTGAAAGCTGAAGAATAACTATAGCGAGCATCCATCTCAAGGCCAAATATGGTGACAGTCTGTTTGCTGGTCAGAATAACCCAAGTGGACGCCAGTGTGAATGTTGTAGCTAAAATTCTCAACAAAATCTGTGTCCCCAACACATATTTGTAAGGTTTCAGTGGTGGGCTTTCCATATTTTTGGCCTCCATTTTATGGGATCAAAGGAGGGATAGAAGGAAAAACAAGAAGTGAATGAATGAATAGATGTTGGTGGTGCTATTTATAGATGGAAAACAAAAAATGTATTGACTGTGTAAGTACTGAGGGGTAATAGAAAATGAGATTTTAATTGGTTTTGGGTTATAAAAGTTTGGTTGCGATAAATTGTCATAAAATATCTCATGTTAGTTCATTGTTCTATATATTAGCCTTCACTTTTGGAAGTAGTTATTGTTGGTGTAATATTTTATTTTCTTTAAGAAAATTCAAGTCTATTTAGCATAAGCTACACCGATCTAGCAATATAGCTCCTGACTTGTTTTTTTCGGGATATAACAATAATCCAACAATGTCATATGACTCAAACAATTTTAAATTAGTTAAAGAGTTCAAAACTCCACAAAAAACATATTTCGTTAGCATATCTTTTATATAGTGAACATAATTAAAAACTTAAAATATTTTCTTTGTCTCAATTCTCTCTCTTTCACTACTATATACTACAATAATTTTTTCACACTTCAACATATTCCATGTTTTACCAACATAAAGGCAGATACACAATTATTTATAGGTAAAGGAGTTTTCGATATAATTGATAGGTAGAATGAGGAATAGTCGCCTGGATGAATAAATGTGATAGATGTTACATAAGTTATATTAAGACATTGATGGTCATATGAGTTACAAGAAACTAGTGACCATGAAAGTTAAAAGAACTAATAGTGATCTTTTACCACAATTTTTACACTAACATATGCACTTAACAATTTATTTTACCAACAACTACTTATGACTGATTATACATTTTTAGATCTAGGGGTGGGCATGGTATGGTATATACCGAATACCATATTGAAATCGAATTTTTTAATACCGTGGTATGATTATTATGGTATTTGGTATGACTTATATTTTGTTTTGGTATTTGGTATTTAAAAAATAAATACCGAAATACCGTATACCATACCGAAATATATATATATATATTAAATTTCATAAAAGTGTTAATTTTAGGGGAAATTACATAAATACACAACATTTGGAAACTTAATTACAATTATTCCCTACCATTTAAAAAAATTACTAAATTCCCT
>JBCEWC010016395.1:0-13148 GCA_038996855.1 Solanum aculeatissimum | reverse complement strand
ATAAATTTTTATAATAAAAATTATAATTAAACGTGCAACGCACGTTCCCTGAACTAGTATATATATATATATATATATATATATATATATATATATATGATACTTTTTTCTTTTTGGTTCGTCCTAAAAAGAATGTTATTTTACTTTAATTAGAAATAATTTATCTTTAAAATTTCTCTTTTACCCTTAATAAAATAATTCTCAGTCACACAAATATTTAAGAATTATTTTATACCACAAGTTTCAATATATTTTTTTAAATATCATGTTAAATTAAAGAATGACACATAAAATGAGACGGAGAGAGGGAGTAAGAGAAATGATTGCATCAAGTATGTTCACACACACATACATAGTCACTAGCTAATTATTGCTGTTGTATGTGATCACTAAATAATATAATGTATGGGTAAATTCAAAATACATTCAGATGTAGTGATCAAATTTTGAATACTAAAAAATCATGAAATGTGTGTGTCTTTCTCATTGGTCTAAGAGGTACAACGAAACCCTTTGTCAGTATATCACGCGGTGTATAAATAAATTAAAATAAATGTATGTATGGTACAAGTTAGCAATTTGTTTGTTTCTACAAAAGAATTTATACGTACGTACAGTTATGGATAAATAATTTGTTGGGAATCTCTTCTTGACTACCATATACTATCTCCAAGAATGATTGAGCACTAATTTTGAGATTTGATTTTCAATGTTGCCATGCTAAACATGTGAACTCAATAAAATTTCAAAAAAATAAATATGAAGAAGCTCTTTATCATCAATCTAATTAGCTTGTTTGGCTGAGCTTATGAAATCACTTCATTTTGAAAAAATATTTTTAATAAGAAATAATTTGTATTTGGTCAACTAATCTAGAAAATATTTTTGAGAAGCAAGTAGTATTTGATCAAACTTTTAACAGGTATTTTCTCGAAAGTGCTTTTGAGAAAAGAAAAAGAAAAAGAAAACTATTTCCTTCGTCTCATTTTATGTGACACAATTTGACTTGGCACGAGTAAAAAAGGAATTTTAAAGACAAATTATTTCCAATGAGAGTAAGGTAACATTCTTTTTGGGACGGACCAAAAAGTAAAGAGTGTCACATAAAATGGGGGATTGAGCGATTACAATTTTAAGCTTATGAAAAATAGTTTCTCTTGAAAGTTCGATCAACATCTCGCTTTTTTAAATTATCACTTTTAACCTCTTAATTAAAAATTTGATCAAACCGTGAGTTCAACTTAACCTACATTACTTTCGAAATCAAATTATATATGCAGATCGATGCCATAACTAAAATATAAAAATGTGTATAATAATAAAATAATAAGTAGACATACTTATTTTGGACCTAGATCTTGATATTTCTAGCTCTAATCGTTTGATCTTGGATTAAACATGTCATTCGTATATCTTTTTTAGTCATTTTCTGGAGTTAAAGTAAAAATCTTTCAACAAATTTTTTTTTATGACACTTCTGTTTAGAGTAATTGCAATTGATTTCAAATATACAATTAAGGAACAAAGTAAGAGTATCTCAAAGTTTGTAGATATAATTCTATAGAATAATCCATTATATCCAATAAAATACATTTGTATATAGAACGTGTGATAATTTATTTTAAGAGCATAAAATCACATGGCAAATATCTTATAGTTATGTCATCCAAGAATACTTGTTTAGAAATTATTGCAAGTCGGTGGACTGTATTATTGCAAATATTTCTAGTATTATAAGTTTTGGATTTAATAATTCGAGTGTTTGGCTGCAGCTTCTGTTTCTGAATCCTTAGGGATTAATCTTATTTTCTATTGTTACGATAAAAAATATCAATATCAATATCAACATTAGTTACATAGCAAAGGCAAGGAGCAATCATCGAGCAACAATTCGAAAAAAAAATTTAGAATTAGAATTTCTTTTGAGGAGTCTTGCTTTGTTTTGTGTGTTCTATTTAGAATTATTGTTTAGGGACAATTATCGTAAGCATGAACATGTGTTGAGAGAGTTGTAACAAAAAATGAATTTGATTTCTTGAAGAGTAGAATAAGTGATTAGAGGTGATCATTAGGGTTGTGTTGAGAGAAGAGGTTGAGTGATTACTGAGTTGTAATCTAAATACTACCCTTTGAAGTTAGTGAAGTTGGCTGAAATCCTACACATTGTAGGTAGTGGTTATTTCTGTTGGTGTATATGCATTTTATTATTAAAATAAAATATTGAGTGCATATATTAGTGATATAAATTGTGGTAGAAATGATTATTTGTTCTTGTAACTTATATGACCTTTAGGGGTCATTTGGTGTGAGAGATAAAAATAAATAGTGATGGAATAAAATTTTGAAGTCTTGTTTGGTTGTCAAGTTTGGGATAATTTATCCCACCATTTATACCATAGTGATGGAATAAGTATCTCATCTGCATGGGGAATAACTTATCCCAGGATAGCTAATCCCAAGATAACTAATCCTGGGATAAGTTGCTCACAACCAAACGACCCCTTAGTTCTTGTAACTCTTATGGTCATTGGTTTCTTGTAACTTATATGATCATTAGTGCCTTATAACTCATGTAACCACTAAGTCATGTTTTATCTCATTATGTCTTGTAACTTTTGTAACCTTCGAGACATAATTCCTCAATTCATTTACCTACATTACTATTCACATTAATCCTATTCAAGACAAGGATGAATTCTCACCTAAAAATAATGTTGTTTCTTCCTTTGTGAAGAATGTAACATGGAGAGAATGATATGAAGTGTGTATAATGAAGTTAGTGTGTAGTGAAGTGTGCAATAGTAAAAGAGAGAGTTGAGACAAAGAAAATATTTTTAGTCTTTAACTATATTCACTATACAAAAGAGAGCAATTGTATGTTGAAGGAAGATGTTCTTTTTGTGGAGCTTTGGATTCTTCAACTAATTCGGAGTTGTTTGAGTTATACAACATTGTTGGGTTGTTGTATCCTGGAAGGGACAATTCAAGGGATGTACTGTTGAATCGGTGTAGATTATGCCACAGTGCGCTTAAATCTCCTTAAAGAGAGTGAGATATCCGCGTCTCAACCTGAATAAATTTTTATTCAATTTTGTCATTTTTATTTTCAACTATAATTTATTGTATTTGTAGTATATTATACCAATAGTTTCTCCCTTAAGCAAGAAGTTTTTCCACTATAATTATTGGTGTTAAATTTGTTTAGTATTTTCTGCTTCTTGTTAGTGTTGAGTGACTAACGGCTTCTCACAGTGTTACAACTTACATTACAACCATACAAATGGGATGTTGGATCAACTAAAAGTACTTTATTGAAAAAAAAGAACTTAAAGTTTAAATACTTCAACTGAAATATACTAGCAGCAGCACTAATTAAAGACAGTTCATCAGTTGAAGCTCAAAAAACACTAGTAAATTCCAGGTATGACCCGGTAAGGCACCTTTTCGCAATACTTTTTCCAGTATTTGCCATACCTGCAAAGCAGCAAGGTTGTTGTCAAACTTTAACACTCACTAGATTTCATATAAACACAAAATGCAGCGAAGGAGAACATTAATAATAACTGTCGAAAGTTTCATAAAAAAGGTAGACCATAAGATTGAAGCGCCCTGTTTACTGACATTATGGGAGCAAAATGCTTGCACTAAATCTTTTCATCACTTTTAGAACAATCTAACTTCATACCTCGAGCTGCTTATACCTCTTGCTTATCAAAACAAGCCAATCTTAAAAGTAACATCCTTTATGAGAAGCCGGACAAGGAAATCTTTGGATAAAGATGACTCTCGATGCTAGTTTTCAGCCTTATGTTACTTGGATCCTCTCCAAAAATGTAGTATAATTTTGGAAGATCCAACGTGGGTGTGCAACATTTTTGGAGGATCTAAGCAACATAGCTTCCGGCAAGAATTCTCTGTATCTCTCTCCTAGGACATACAATGGACTATAAGTTTGCCATTTCCTTAACTAAAATATGAAAATGAAGTTCCCCAGAAAATAAAAAAGCCCTTAGCCTTCTCTACCTATTGGAGAATGGAGATGTATCTTTTGTTGTTTACCCTAATTTGAAGCATCGCATTGTGCACAAGGGAGAGTGTTTTAAGTTCTCAAGTTGAAAAACAATAAAAACGTCTGTTTGTTTGCACACAAGGTTCTTTATGTATTGAATTGCTTAAAGATCAAGCTTCTGTAAAAGAATGAGAATAAAGATTGAGTTGCTTACTTTGACTTGCACCGTTCGTCATCCCTTTTGGCTCGATCAAAAAGGAGGACCATCAGATAGATTACATAGAAGTAGGGAATGAACTGCAAGGAGGGAAGTTATGAAGGAGAAGGGACTGGTTAGATTCCACCAGCACCTTAAGTGGACAGCGCACAAAAATGAAAGAGAGGAAGCAGAATATTTTTAAATTTCTTCTTGATATGTATAAAAATGTAAGATTCTATCTATTTGGTGTAAGCAAACCCTTACATGGTTGAAAAGAGCTGGCACACTCCAGAAAAATGAAGCTAATATTTCTGGAACATAATGGAAGTGTCGCGCTAAGCCCCACCTGCAAAATGTTTGAGGTTTACATTTAATGTTGCATCTCAAGGATATAGTAATCTCAGCATCGAATGCTTGAGAAATAGTTAAAGAACAAATGAGAACAAGACGGTAAATATGTTCTTCGAACTACACATGGTAGCTCATATAGCACGCCTTGAGAGTGCAATCTGCTACAGCTTATGACAAACAAAACTGGTGGTTCAATTGACCACAGCTTGTAAACAAGAAAATTGGAGGCAGAAATAGAATAACTATTTCGTCCTATAAAGTTAACACGTGAAAAGAAAGGAACTGACCATCCAGATGTCAGGAGAAGGCTGGTTTTGGTCTCGCCAGTGGTAGTAGTGTATGAGGCAACAATCTACAGGAAAATAGAAACCAAACCAGATATTATTACATGGGAAAGAGAATACTAAAATATTTTGACAAGAAATGTAGTTTAAAATGTCAAGTTGACTTATGCATCATATTAGTGATAATGGAAGAAAAAGTAATCATGATTAAAAAAAAAACTGGTTAGATAAAGAAAATATCACACCAAACTAGAAAAATTACAACAACGTACCCAGTGAAATCCCACAAGTGGGGTCTGGACTAGAAAAATTGAAAAGTTAAATTAATTTGAGTTCTTGAAAATTGTAAAAGTTTATTAAAGTGATAACATTAAAGGATGCTATCAAACACTTAAGGATGTCACAAAAATTATAAAGAAGTATCATATAAGTTGGGACGGAGGGAGGAAATCATAGATGCTATCCTCCAACCTTTGATGAAGCCTTTCCCCAGACAAGGGCTTTGCCATTTGTTCTGCGAAACTCTTGCCTCTGTCTGTCACAATCATAGTTTATGTATACGCAGAGAATACCAGCCACTAGAATAGAAATTGCAAGCTGCGATAAAAAGAAAAGAGTCAGTGCCATCACAAGCTCAGAGCTAACAGACTAGGGATGGTGAAAGAAACAAGTATACTTATATTTTTTGTTAACCATACATCTTGAAGAATAAAATATACTTATATTTTTTTAGCTTATTCAGATGTTCTATAATGCTTGTAAATTCAATGCATACTGTACTGGACATTCACATTGTAATACAAGTAGTTTCTTTCTGTAAGTTGGTGTAATGCCAGAAATGTTCCACTGCAAATATCATTTTAAGCTATCCACCATCTTTAACATCTATACCACTATCCACTGGATGAAAAAGAGCAACAGATTTTTTACCGAGAAGTGTTCTCACATATGATAATCTTGGTATAGAAAGATACTAAGTCAAAGCCTTAAGTACAAATGGATCAAAAAGTAATATCCAGTGGACAATGAATATGCATCTAAATAGCATATGGCAGATTCTTTGAGAAGTTAAAAGTACCTCAAGTCCAAGATTTACAGGATGTTTCACAAGGTACATGCCAGGAGAAGTATATATACATGGAAGAAATACCAAACAACCCCAGCATATGTAAAAGCCAGCTGCCAAAACAACATCAAGATTCAGAAAACATTATATCATGCATTCATGGTAGGGAAATAGGAAAATCAACATAGCATGGGAAAGCAAAGGTTAGCACTTAAAATGACAAATAATATAAAGCATATACAAACCTCTGTCATGTGCAATATCCATGGTGTTCCAGTAACCTGCTTCCCACCAAAAGAATTTCGTGACATACACCAATGTTATTATGGTGTATACAAGCATTGAATCAGAGAGACTTCCATATTCTTCATACTGACAAATTGAAAAGCATACATTAAAAATGCTGTGTACTTTCAAACTCCAAAAATTTGAACTGAATGTTTATTGAACAGGTCCTTATATTGACAATAACTGAACACTGTTTGGAGCTCGTAAGATGAAAGAACAAGACCAAAAGTTAAGACCGCTGAGCTATGGGACTTCCAGATACAAACGAGAAAGTACTTCAATAATGACCTTCCCTTTCTCTACTGGATGGTGCTAGTACAGAAGAATTAAACAAAAAAGAATTTATCATGGTCGGCCTACTGCATTTCAAAGTCAAATAACAGAAAGCAAATAAATTAGCTCTTTCTTGATAGCATGACTAAAGAAACCAAATTACTATCAGTGGTGACAAGAGGGCCAGCAGCAATAATGAAATTTGAAAAGATCTGGTACTTCAAAATACAGAAACCTTCATTCTCACTTTCGAGCACTTTCTAAGAGCATTTACCTGCTTTATACAGTATGTAATAGGGAGGACTCCCCAAGATATCATGCCAAATCTGCAGTTTGTGAAGACCTTGATATCAAAGTGTTTGCCAATGCGAGGATATAACTCCATCCCCTAAAAGAGTAAAAGAAGTAATCCCTAGGTTAAGATCCATTAGATCACTTAAAGAGGATATTGCAGAATGCATGTACAAGATTCAAATCAAGCCTTTCTAGTATAACTGGTTATCTAGTATCACCGATTTCATTTTTCATCGAGAAAACAAAAGGCAGACTAAAAGTAGAAAGACAGTAAAGTAGTCTTCATGCATACTTCCGTCACCAGGTTGTTTGACTTATCAAAGAGAGACAAGAAATAGTCTTCATGTGTACTGCAAAAGATGCTTACCCAATAGAAGTCGACTATTATGTTCCCTGATGAACCATGATCAGTGGAAGATGGTGCAACATGACCCTTGTAAATGTCAACATCATATATCAGAGAGGTACATGTATTAAAAAACACACATTATCACTGAGGATTGTTCTGTATGCTTACTTTTATGTATAAGAAGAGACAGAAGACTAAGCTTCCAAAATTTAGTGTAGAGAGAATCTCTCCCAGATGATCGTATACGATTGTAGGATTGAATATTCCGAACCTGAAAAAGAGGGAAAAGTATATATAAGCACCAGGTAGTTAATTTTCTAGATTAATTACATGAGAAGCACAGCCGTCACGACTAATATTCAAGATGGCAGCAAATCATGAACAATCAAACAAGTAGTAACATGAATACCACACAAGAATATAAATATTTTCCTGACAAAATTATAATGATCAGCTTCATAAAATGAGAGGACAAAGAGAAAGGATAAGCTTCACATAAATCAGATACTCAATTATAGTGAAGGTGCATGTTCACAAACTATAGTGCAGTAAATATACTCAAGAATTGATATTTTGAACTAAACAAACTAATAAGTTGGGCCAATGCCCAAATTTATTATGTGTTACTGTGTGAGCTTCAGTTATTATCAAGAAGGAAGTCAAAATACTTTCCCATGAAAAGCTGCTATTCCAAAAGAGAACCAGTATCAATTATCAAAACAGCAGACCACATAGTCAAATTTTCAGAATCCTAGAGCAAGTAAAAATGCCAACAGTATGTGAATGGAACTTCTTACCACCAAAGGCTGAGATAGGTAACTAGTGTCACTGTATATGCTGCCATGCCATTTGCCTGCAATAAGCAAGACATAAAGTTTTTCATAATTGAAGTGTTTTAACTGTAAAATAATTACAGAAAAGTCTTTTATCATGTCAGGGAAACAATTAGTAGTGGAGTAAACTAGCCATAGTAATATTTGCAATTCAAGAATTCACATAATAAAAGAGACCACAGGGAAAACCTTCATAAGAATTATCTTCAAGTACCTTATATACAGGCCTGTGTCCTGTTGGAGATATCGGTCCTTCAACCCTTTTACCAGGCAACAAAAGCTGAAGTGCAGCCTCAAACAGAGCATAGCAAATTATTATTTTTCCTGCAATTGCAGTGGGTCTTGGCCAAATGTCAATTAGTCCTTGCAGGCCATTCTCCTTTAGATAATTATATGTTTGCAATATAGATCCATCAGCGTGAACATTTGTATACCACCTGCATGTAACACATCAAATTTCCAAGATTAAATCAATCACACAGATTCATGTCCTTATTAATAGACTATTCAGCAAAATGAGCAAGTAATAAGCTAAATCAGCACAGGGCAACATTAACAGACTTATTTATATCTATTTATCAACCTTGCTTTCTGCACCAACTTAACACCTTTCAAATGTCTAAATGTATAGTTTTGTGTAAAACTGGAATCTTTATCACTTCCCAGATTCATTCTTACTCTCTTTTGTCTATGTAGTCAAACTAACAATAGTCTCTAGAAAGAAAGCATTGAACCATACACAAGACACTAACTTTTTGCCAATCACCCAAGGGTGTGACCTAATAGAGGCAAAAACACTTGAGTTATCTCTTCTAATTTGCATCAGGTGGTCTGGACACCTCCATATTAAAAGAAGCTACCCTTTTTTGCTTTAAGAATTTTTTTTTGCCCTTTTAACAAAAGAATCAATCTTTATAAGAAAAACCCACAAACGAAAAGAAAGAAATGAAAGGTCCAATCTTGAAACACATCCCCATTGGCCATAGAACACAGATACAATTCTAAGATTTTTGAAATTGATAGATTTTGGGTAAAGAGAATGAACTTACATGAGAATAACAAAAGGGGGTACTACAGTGAGAAGAGTGAGCATTGAGATATAGGTGAATAAAGGAGGATGAACCAACTGAGACTCCGCCATTGCTTCTTCCTCCCTCCTTGCTCTCTACTTTTTTTTCTGTTTTGAAAAACTGAAGAGATATGTGTAATTCTTGATTACTATATATCTACGCATACTCACTCTCAGTCTACTCTGAAAATCTTGCTTGTCGTATATTGACGTGGTTGTCCAATTCTCCGCTGATTCTATACAAAAACAAAAATAATTTGATTCCCAAATATACCCACGTGAGAGAGTAGGTTGCCTGGCGTGCTGCAATTACAAATTCCTACTTAAAAAACGTCAATCAATGAGAAATAAGGTGGTGGCTCTATCGTCCTCATTTTAACTTGACACAATATTTAAGATTTTTCTTAAAACAAAATTATAATTCAAAATTATTTTTAGATATTTATGTGATTAAAAATAAAGAGTAAAAAAGTTTTTAAAGTTAAATTACTTTTAATTAGAATAAGATAATATTTTTTTTTAAAACAAATAAAAAAAAAATATCACATAAAATGAAACCGTTATTATTATTATTATTATTACATCTTCTTTGGAAGTTTGTAACCTATTGTTACTCTACTGAAATAGTTATTACGTACCATGTTGCATGAAGTTATTTAATAATATTATTTTATCATTTACAATACATAAGGATTCAAAATCTAATATCATTTGAATCATTTCTTAAGGGAATAAAATCCATCAATAAGTTGCATATCTCTGAGTAGTGACGTATTGTCATTAAATTACTACTTCTCCTGTTTTAATTTTATTTATTTATTTTATTTTTTAAATTTTATTTAATGAATGAAAAAATATATATTTAAATAATGATATGATAAAATTATCCTTTAATTTATAATTTCTTGAGAGTTGCACAAAGTTAATTTCAATTAGCCTAATTTTTAAATATGATCGTCTCTTTATCTTTCTTAGAAATGCATATTTTTAATCTCTAAATTATAGTATTCATACATTTTTTTAGAGGGTTTAGGGGAAAAAAAGAAACTATAGCATAAATGTTACTCCATATTAAAACAAAGGACAATGATTATTATTCTCTTTATTTTGATTTGTTTGTTCAATTTTGATACATGAAATTTTACAAATTAAAAAAGCTTTTGAATTTTATGACCAAATATGTCACGTTAAAATTGAATTTAAAGAATTCTAAAAAGATACATATAAAATAAATATTATTTATTAAATATTTATTTTTAATATGAATGCAGTTCCGCGGTAGATGGGCTCCTGAAAAGCCCATGCCCGACTTTAGCGCCGTGTGTTGGCCCAACACTGACCACTTCTTTAATTAATAAAGTAATCTATTCCACGTGGTAATTATTTTACCTACCAAAATAAGATTCTCCTATTACTCCTTCCCTCAATTTAGTTATCATGATTAATTAAGAATAATTGTCTCAAATTACTCTCTTCATTTCAATTTATTTGTCATGTATACTAAAAATAGTTGTTCCAAAATAATTGTTTGGATAATCAAGAGAGAATTAATTATTTTTTTCCAACTTTGCCCTCAACATTAATTCTAAGAAGCACAAATAAAAATTTAATTATTTATAAGGGGTATATTAGTCAAACAATACTCCTAATTAATTTTTACTTAAAGGTTGTGCCAAATCTTAATATGATAAATAAATTGAGACAGAGGGAGTAGTTGTCAATTTGAAGAATCAAGAAATAATTAATCATTTTTTTCAATTCTACTCTTAGTAATTACTAGTCTTAAATGTGAAAACTCTATTTGTTAGGGTATAGTTTTCAAAAAAATACAATATTTATTAGGATTAGTTTGGTCAATTTGCAAATTTTATTAATTTTAAAAAATATATATATATATATATATATCAATTTTTACCCTGACAATTAAATTAATACGGAGAAAGTATAATTTAGGATGTCCTTCTGCACCCCACCCTAAAATGATCAAAATGGTCCTTAGGGAGGTTGGTCCATACTATATCAAAATTTTACATTAGGCAATTTTGATTTTTAAAATATTATGCCATAAACATATTATATCAAATTAATGTGGTATAATTCAATATTTCAAAGTTTGATTTTGATAAATTGATAATCATGATTTGTTCGACTTCTATTTATATATATTCATAAAATATTTTTTTTATCTTGTTTTTTTTTTAAAATATCTTAATTATAATCTTACACATATAGAAATGTTCAAATATAAGTACAAGCAATTTTCGTTGTTAATCAATTATTCAAAAAGGATAGTTAAATCAAATAAAATAATTAGAATTTAATATCTAAATAACTAGCTTTATACTAATAGTGTTTTATATTTTTGTTGATATTATAATAATATGTATGTAATTATAAATTTTGATTTTTTCTTTAGAAATGTCGAACATCCAAAATAAATAAAAATAAAATACATATCAAATATTGAAACTACAATCTCAAATTTTTAATTTTGATATGTATTAGGGTTGTATATTGTTTGATTCGGTTCAATTTTGATGTTTATCGATTCGACTTAGCGGTCTGTAGATGTTGTTATACGAAAAAATGACTTGTTTTCGAAAAATTCAATTATTCACTTAATTAATTTAAGTAACAATCGAATTTACGAAATTACAGAGTCGCCACTTAATTTTTAAGAAAAAATCACGAAGACCGTTTTATTGTAAAACCTAACAGAGAAAGATTTGAAATTTAGAGAAAAAGGATTCAAGGTTCAATTTCTACTTTGAGTAGAAATTAATTACTCAAAGTAGTCGCTTAAGTGCGATCGACCGGCGATTAGGAAAATTTGACTAACTTTGGGAAACAATTTTTCAAAATATTTAAAACTTATTCAGAAATAACAAAATAAGAACAATTAATTTGAAGAGTTCAAATTTTAGAAAAAACATGTAATTTGGAAAGATAATTTAAAATGGCCTCAATAAATAAAGTGTTTGAAATTCCAAATTATTTGAAATAATTTAAAGAAAAATTGTTACCCAAAATAATTGAGTAAAAAAAAAATCGTTTCAATTTTGTTCATTTATTTATTAGACAAGAGAAGTGACAAGTGATCGAAATATTGAAATACTAAAAAAAAACGTCAAAGTTTTAAAAATAATTTTTTTTTTTTTGAGATTTCTAAACTTGGTTATTATTTTTTTAGAGAAGTTACTAATTTGGAAATTAAAAAAAATCTCAAAAATAAGATAAATAAACGGGTTAAGCAAATTTTCTGAAATTAACATAAATAGTTCATCGTTTGGGGATTTAATTAAGTTAACATAACAAGTAAATGTTAGCATACAAATAAAGTACAAATATACAAATAAATAATAAAAGAGGAGTCAAGAATTTGGGCTTTGACCCAATTACCCTTTACTGCAAATTTTGGACTTTTCTAGCCCATTATCCTGCTGTATACATGTGATGTATATCACGTGTATATCCTAGCTTTCTATCATAAATTTCATGTATGCTAGCCTTCTCGTCTCCAAAATATGACCCGGGAATGCAAGAGTCGAGTCTCAAGGGACTCGGATGAGATCACATGTAGATAAAATGAAGATAAAGAATTAATACCAAACACAAAATACATTGTCTCAAGTGTATATTATATATTCATATGCAACATATAAAAGCTTGTAATCAAAACTAGAAATCAAGATATAAGATCAAGATATAATTTATGATAAGATTCAACATAAAACCCAACACATGAGCTTAAAACTAGAGACTAGGAAACAAAAGGAACTCAAGATCTTCCAAACAAAAAGCCGACATGTAGACCCAACACATAAATTCGTGAGCATAAAACTAGAGACTAGAAAACAAAAGGAACTCAAGATCTTCTAAACAAAAAAAAGCCGACATGTAAACCCAATACCTTATAGACTAAAAAGTATATAAATGCATAAACTTATTACCTTGAAACTAAAGAGAGGAAACAAATGAAATCCTTCAATTTGAAATCAAAAGACTCACCAAGTAACATGTAAAATCCCTTAGCTTGAAGCTAAGAACCAACATAATTTAATCCATGAAACTTGATAACTTGAAACTAAACAAATATATACATATATATAAATTTTTAAATCTCGGAACTTAAA
>JBCEWC010016394.1:0-13148 GCA_038996855.1 Solanum aculeatissimum | reverse complement strand
ATCATTTAAATCATCAATACAAGAAATTCATATCCAAAGCATAGTGAAATCATCAATTTAAAACAAAATCATTAATATCCATGCTTGAATTGAAGAACTAAGGGGACATGCTTTTTTGAAACATCATAAAATCAATGGGAATCATCAACAAGGGGCTCAATTCACTTTGAAATCAATAACTTTACACAGCCCACACTTTAATTGAAGCACAACATTCATAAATTTAAAGACCCAATTTCAATGGAAGTCAAAATTCATCAAAATTGAAAAGGGGATTTTGGGTCTTCATAGTTGAAAGAATAACCATGAATCAATACCACATACCATTAATTACTCAAGAAGAATAAGAAGAATCTTAAGAAGAATCTTAAGAAGAATCCAATTTCCCCAAGTTTCCAAGCTTGTCTTCAATGGAGGTTGAGAGATAATTGAGAGAATAGTTTGGAGAGATTCAAGAGATTGGATGAATGAGGGCAATTAGGGTTCAATTTAGAGATTTTAGGAGAGTTTAGAAGGACTAAAATGGCCCTAAAATCAATTAAAATTACAATTACACCATTAATGAAATAGAGATAAATAACTAGGAACTGGAGTCATAGAACATCTACACGGACCGTACAACTATCCACGATCCGTGAACTCGACCGTGTGGATACACTTGGTCACGGCCTTAGCTTGCAATCCCTGGAAACTTTCTAAACCACTTCACGGACTGGCTCACAGGCCGTGAGGTAGCACACGGACCGTGAAGCGATCCGTGGAACCTCACTTGGCTCAGATTCCTGGCCCATGGTCCAAGAAATACTCTGGACCACTCCACGGGTGCCCTCACAAACCGTGAGGCATTACACGGACTGTGAAGGGGTCCGTGGAGCCTCACTTGGTTTTGGGCCTCAGTCCATCACCTAGCCCACTTTTTGGATCAACCCACGGAGGGCTCACGGGTCATGAACCCCCATACGGTCCGTGGTCCTTCCGTGTGCCCTGCCTTAGCCAACTTTGGCCCTCCCTTTCAAGAATGTTTTCGGGCACAGACAATCCCACCGTAATAGCCCCAACTTTCACATACAAACTCTGATTCAAGTGAAACTAATTGTGTTGTGAATATAACTCAAAGAGCTTCGTTTTGATAGGTTATAGTCTACATAGTTCATCTCGCACCAAGAGATATAGCCATTCAAAGTCATTACTCTCCACAAAATATCAAGCAAACTTAACCAACGTGATTCCTTTGGACATGGACATAAGTAATACCTATGGTGGTCACTAGCCAACCAAAACAGGTTACAATAGACCCTAATCCACCACTACAAAGTTCAAAATTTTGGATCGTTACAGTTTGGGAGATCTGTCTTTGGTTGTACCTGTTGAGAGCATTGGAGTGAAGGATATCTTGAGTTATGAAGAGATCCCGGTCCAAATTCTTGATTGTCAAGTTCGCAAGTTGAGAACTAAAGAGGTTGCTTCCGTAAAAGTGTTATGGAGAAGTCAATCTGTTGAAGAGGCTACATGGGAGGCTGAAGAGGATATGAAGGCTAGATACCCTCACCTATTCGTTCCTTTTAATGATGAAATTGACGGTAATGATTCATTTCTATTCTCTGAGTTACTTTCTCATTGTCGAGTTGAGTTCTTATCTCTGAGTTAATGTTCTTCTTGAGCCTATGAATATTTGAGTATGCACGTATTTAACTGTATTTGTGTCTATTGATGATGTTAGAAGTAGTCTTTCAATTCTGAATCCTGAGTTGAAGTTGATTGTTGAGTATGAGTATTTGAGTTCTTGATGGTATTCTTGCTTAGTAAGTCTTGAATTGCTCATCATTCGAGGACGAATGATCCCAAAAGGGAGATATTGTGACACCTCATAACTCTGTTCTCACATGCACTTATATTTTGAAATTCATTCTTACATATGAGAAGCGTATTAGGGTCATAAGAGACTCCTAGCACTTAGCCGAGTTCAAAACTTTCCTATAAACTGAGTTTCTAGTGTTAAATTATGCAAGGGTCAACTTTAAATGATCATACATCTTGGCACATAGAGAATTAGGTGTCCCATGACCTATCAAATGAAAGCCCTTTGAATTAGCTTTCCAACGCAACTAATTTCACCTCATGTGAAGTTTAGAGTCAAAATTTATAGCCATTTTACTATAGACTGTTAGACCAGAGCTCATCTACGAAACTCTATTATGGGTCGTGGATAAAAGTACGAGCCGTCTGTTACGCTCATGGAAAAAGTCTTGAAAATCCAATTTTGAGTCACAGACTTCACAAATCTATCTACGGGTCGTAAAGCAATCTACGAGTCGTAGTTTGGTCTCGTGAAATATTCTAGTAATCTCAAAATTTGCCCAAAAGTTTATGGAAGTGTCTCTACAGGTCGTGGAACTTTCTACGGGCCCATAGATGGGCCCGTAGACGACTTTCAATAGTTTTTTTAAAAGGTTATTTTGGTCTTTTCTACCTTTTTAAAGCCTAAACTTGATATTTTTATACCTAAATAAATCCCTAAACATGTCAATACATTCTTTTTATGCTAAAACACATCCTCCAAAACTTAGGGCAAGGTTTCAAGGGAGAAAAAGGCTAGGATTTGAAGCGAGAACTTGAGAATTCTTCCAAACTGTTCCAAGTCTTAAACTCTCAGGTATGTAAGGCTAACTAAAGCATGATTTTTGTTCTTCCATGTGCCCCATAACCCGAGTTAATGAAGTAGTTAGTGAATTGAGTATTTCATGAAGGTTTCTTGAAGGTTTTTCTTAAATTCTAATGTATTTCTATATAATTTTGCATGAATTACAACTTTTATGAATTAAATACTTGAAATTGATTATTTTGCTTTTCTACATGAACCCCTAGATTGAATTCTTATTATTTTTGTACATTGTATTTAAATGAGTACGCATGAGTATAACTTGAGCCTAAAGAGTCTATAGAGTTCCTAAATACTTTAACTTTACTTTTGATTTCCTGGATGCTATGAGTTAGAATGATGCATGATTGAGCCTTTATGAGTCAAGAGTTGAACCTTAAAAGAGTGTAACCAAAGAGTTGATAATTGATGTGATGAATTGAGTTGATGAATGTCCAATGAGACTAGATGCATAAGTTAACCATAGGGTTGATGTCTTATGAGTATGTTGAGTCTTGGGAGGAGTATTGAGCACCGAATTGAGTAAGAGTAAGTCCACCCGAACTCAATAACTATATAGCCAACGTAGCAGAGGATTGAACCATAAAAATGGATACTTTCTTTTAGTCAAAAAAGAGAGGAATTGATGTTATTATTAAGGATTAATTGATGGGATGTCCTCTACCCTGGCAAGGTATTGGATGGATGTGGCAACAACATCGCTTTGTTGTATCATCACTGGCTCATAGATGATGGTTGTCGATTAGAAAAACTTCCAAATAAGCCTTGGTAGTACTCTGAGTGGATTGGATTAGATAGTATGTGAGTGATCATTGGAGTAACATGCACTTTAGTATCGTTTTCACCTATTCTTGGCATTGAATAATCACAGAAAGATAACATATAGGGGCTTTGTAAGCAACATACTTTCAGCCTGAATACTCTAATATTTTCGAGTTCATAGTAATTTATTATGTTAAGTTTGATTTCAAGCTCCACTCTGATGGTAAAGTTTGTACTTACGTTAGTCTAAAAATTAATGAGAATCTTTTGAGATTAAAATGACTGTATTTTCCAAAGAACCTGGTCAATTGACATTGTTTTCTTGTTCTTTTTCGTGGTCATAGCAAATGACTTGTTTCGACAAATTTTTTATGCTATGAAGAGTGAACATTCTATCTATTTTTCAAGGAGAAAAATTCTGATGTTCTGAAGAACTAGAACCCAAAGGGGAGATGTCATATCTTATTTTCTGTGAAGCAAGTCTACATTCCATTGCTATTTAAATATTCATCTGACTATCTATTCATTATTTTTCCTTATGCCATGATTTAAGACATAAAGCTTTCTCCACAGAGAATGTATTTGGCTGAAATTATGTTTTGATTCTCAGGTGTATATGTTTTTCTTCTCCTTGTGATCTTTGAAGTTTGACCTCCTTAAATTACTGGGTAGAAATTACGACAAAGCTAGCGACAATTTGTAGCGAGCAAAAAGAATAAGGGAAAGATTACTATTTATCTCAAAGTACCAGATAATAGACTCAGGCCTGTCATCTATCATGAGAATTTTGGTTCTAAGATTTTGACAGTAAATTGGACATTATTTGTGAAGTTTATAGCCTTAAACCTGGAGATGAATGTTTATTCCAACTTTCAAGTTGGCCAGAACGTATATGTATTATACAAGTAGCCCCGACCGTAAATGTATCTCAAACTACTTTGAGTTGACTATTGTGAGGTTGTTGTGAGAAATAGTCGACTCAGTGTGGGTAGCAGTGGAGTCAAGAAGCCCGTCAAGAACATGAATTAGTTCGTTGGGGCTAAGACTTTTCTTCCTTCCTTCTCTAGTTAGCTAGGTGATACACCCCGAATCGTCCACCAAAGATGTCACTAGATGGGGGTATCAGTTAAAGCCTAACTCTTTTTTCTACCTTGATCTAGCCTCCTTTCATAAAGTACGGAACGATAGAAGCTCTCATGACTCTTTCCGGAGAGGGATTGTAATGTGAGCGAATTTGTTGACTTTTGTCGAAGGCACTTTCAAACTGGCAAGACTCACAACCCCTTTCTTTATGGAAGGAAGATAGGTCTAAGCTCGACCAGAAATGTATGGGAGCTATGGCGAGATTTTACTTGATTAAAGCAAATTTGTAGCAGATATTGAATTTATTCATTACTTTCTTTTAGCATCATCTTCATGTATTGAAGCAAATAAAGGGATCAAAGTTTGAGATTTGATGTGTCACCCTTTTCTTGCAAGTGTCATTGTTTGTGCTCACATTTCATGATTCAGTTTCAGTTACTTAATTGACTATCTTAGCTTTTACTTGAATCCTTTGACCTTGTTAAGAAAATCATGAAAATTATTTTTCACACATAAGAGAAGTTATTTTCCCTTTTTTTAAAAACACTCAATTTTTCGCGCACATAGTTTACGAATATCAATTTTTATTTATAATAATATTTGCCTCTTATAAACAGTGGAAGTTCCTGTTCCAAATTGGGAATCTCCACTAGATTTTATTACAACGTGGTTATTGAGACAATCTTAACTTCTCCTGGTCCCTGAATGTATTCTTTTTCACATAGTTGGTTTCTCTCTTTTGCCTCCTCATCCACCAACATATTCAAACAGAAAATGTGTTGCAAATCATTCTAAAGTCCCACAGGATAACATAGGAATACTTTCTTTGAGTACTGCCAAAGTTGACTTTATTATAATGGCTCCATTTGTCATAACTCCAGAATTCTTGGAATAATATATCTTGCAATTGCCTCTTCAGATTTTGGTTCCATTTTCAACTGTGACATTTAACATTTTCTAAATAATTTTGTGTATAGTTACTCAACTATAAACAACTTGCAAATTGTCTTCTCAAATTTTGGTTACATTTTCAATGGTGATATTTTAGCATTAACTAACCCAAGTGGAAAAATAAAAACTTTATGTAATAAGAAAATGGACAATCTTTCACAGTAAGATAGTCTAATTTTATTTTATCCAAATAAAGGGTGTTATTTTATTTAATATCTATTTAAATGGTCAACTTCAATAAAGCCAATTAATATTTTCTTCTTCCCAACTTTTTTTTGCTTTTTATATTCAATTCACTGAACTTTGCCATTTTTAAAAGCAATCATTTATTAAATTTTCAAGACGTCAAATCATTTACTTAAATCATAATTAATGTTATTTTGAATTTTCAATTTGAATATTACCTATACTTAATTTTTCCATATTTTAATTAAATTTTAAATTATTTTTCCGAATTTCCAACTTTTTTTTTTCGTTCTTCACCATTTTCCTGCAAAACCCTAATTTCACCAACTCCCACAAGAAATTTAGGAAGCACAAAAAGTAAAAAATAAATTACCAGTGCCTATTTCATTTTAATAAAATGAGTTTCTTCTTTTATGCTCTGTACTTTTTTCTGCAGTAGCAGGCTATAAGTTAGTCATTAGATTTCCACTGCACATGGTCAGCTCATCTTTGTATAGACACAACTAATCTAGCATTTGCAGATTTTCTGAGTTTGTACTTTTCTTGGAATTTTGCTTGTTATATATATTAGCATTTGAAAAGAGATTGTATTTTTATTCTGGGATTTTGAGTTCTTGAAACAAAAAAATCCTTTTGCTGTTTTGAGAACTTAAGCTATTTGGAGTTGTCTTCACGGTTTGAGGAGTTTTGAGTTCTTGAGGAAAAAAGATAATCTTTTTACTGTTTTGGGAGCTTAAGTTATTTGGATTTGTCTTCAGGGTTTAAGGAGTTTTGAGTTCTTGGAAAAAAAATCATTTTTGCCGTTTTATAAAGTTATTTGGAGTTGTCTTCAAGGTTTAAGGGGTTCTGAGTTCTTGAAAAAGAAAAAGAGAACTTTTTGCTCTTTTGAGGGCTTAAGTTATTTGGAGTTTTCAGGGTTTTGGTTATTTTATTATTGTGTATATGAATGGAGGAAGGAGGAGTTGTTAATAGTTCTGGGGTTACAGTTAAAGGTGGTGAAGCTCCTGAAAGCTACAGAGTAGCCCCAAGGAGTGAAAGTAATAATATTGAGTTTAGTGGATCAATTGTGGCAACAACACCAGTGAGTGTGACAGAAGAGACGAAGAAGAAGAGAGGTAGACCTAGGAAATATGGACCCGATGGTAAAGTAGCTATAGCATTGTCACCAATGCCTATATCAGCTTCAATTCTTCTTGCTGGAGATTTTTCAGCTTTCAAGAAGACGAACAAGTTTGAGGTCGAAACTCCAGGTAACATTTTCCCCTACTATTGATCCTTTTTTCGTCATTTACATGAGTGTGTCTGTTTTATAATATTAGAATTTGAATCGAATTTGCTGTTGAATAGTTTTTTGTGATTATAATGTTTCAGTATGAGGCTGGATCTACTGGTGTAATGCGTTTGTTCTCTTTCTGTTTATTTCTGCATTGTTCATTGAAGTGAGTCATTGTAAGTATTTAACTTAGACTGGGTCCACCTTATAAAGAATGGTCTTGATTTACTGGCATTTATGATGTTGAAGAAGATACTTTCACTGCATCAAAAGCTGCTATTTTCTTGATGCATTGAGCATAATAGAGTTGGACCACTTGGCTGTGTATTTTTTTTAAACTGATATGACTGGACATAGGTCCGTCTTTACCCAATAATTGTGAGATGGGGTAAGAACACATAACCGAGTGCACATAACGAAGATGCTGATTAACTTTTACAAAGACAAGAAAGTGATGGAATCTATATTGGCCTGACCCATGAGACTCACATACCTGGTCTATTCATCTTTTTACAAGACAAAAATACTGAGCTTGAAATTAGTTCATTCAGTTATAGTTGTAGAAGTAATTATACAAGCCAATGATATTATGAGACTCAGCATTCTTGTCCAAATAAACAGATGGTGTAATGTAGATCGAATCTGACACAAAAACATTTGCTATTGGAATACCCAGTCATTCACTATTGTACAAGACACTGCTGATGATAGGGAGTACTGGACATTCAGTTAGAACAGTAATCATATATGTTTGTGTGGCCCTATTAAAGTAATTTTAGTTTACCACCTCATTGGTTGTTTATTTTTCTCGTTTTCTACTAGATTAAATTTTGTTTTTAATGGGAATGTGGTCTATTTTCTCAGATTATTAAAAGAGTTACCATCATTATGAAACATTTGAAGATATGTCCTCATGAATGAAAGCATGCGAGGAACAAAATTCTGTTTATTGTCCTGTATATCAAATTTCAGAAACTAGAATGCAATGATACATGGACATTTTGTTATTAGATGTAACTCTATTATTGACAATATAGCAACAGATGAAATACTGTTGTCATATATAATCATGCAAAAATGAAGGGCCTCGGTGAATCTATTATTAAGTTATCAAACAAAATAAAAAAGTGAATCCATTAACAGACCTGACCAGTGAACCATTAGCATAAATTTTCTCCATTTTGCCGTTGAAACTGGTTGAACTTGCTTTGTGTTTTGCTTCAGTATAATGCTATCTAATTATCTTTGCTTATTAATTTTACTTGTTAGAAGCTGATATTATATTTAAAAGTTTAGTTACCTGTGTCTTGAAGGTTTAACTTCGTTGAGTTATTACTAATCTCTGTATTTCCTTAGGGGAGAGGATGGCATACTCTGTCGGTGCAAATTTTACACCACATGTGATCATCATTAATGTTGGTGAGGTAAGCCTTATGTATGAATGAATTTCAAATGGTCATACTCCATTATGCTGCTTTATGACCTGAAGAAAGGAAGATGTTGTTTGTTGAAGTTAGAGTTATAGAGAGACTTATCTTATCTGTTTCTTCCATTTATGAGCTATGATTATACAAAATTATCTTTTGATTTGATCCAGCCAATAGTGGTGTAACTGAAATAGAAGGAACAGTTAACTGAACTAATGAAAGTTAATCAGTAATCAATTTTTGAACACCATCTCTCCTTCTAGGTATACTCTCGTGAAAGTGGGTTAAATATGACTTCTCGCTGGCGATATGTGCAATGTCTTTCTAGGAAAGCACTGCTAAAGCACGAAGAGGGATGTTGGGTCAGACATGCCCATCAAATATATGATTCTTTATGTCAAATTCAATTTCTCTAGTGTATTTGACTAGTCAAAAAGGGGTAACTATAAGAGGTGAACAATAAGCAAAAAAGAACTTCCATACAGATATATTTTGGATTTTGGCTATATGCCAGTAGGCCAAAGGCATCAGACCTATATTTCACACTGTTCTGGGGTTGGACAAATGAGGAATAGTGAATACACATGCCACCCCTTGGTGAAGACAGTAGTATTGATGAAAAGTAAGAATTTTTTGTCCTGAATTTGACAGTAGCTACATAATTTCTGATGTATTTTAGGAAAAACGGGTTAAAGCACCTGAATAAAGTGTGCTTGTTGGAACATGTTATTGATAATTTGATCTGACGGAAGAAACGTGTGCTGAACCTTTGTTTCATTTAAAAGATGTATTTGTAATTCCTGGAATAAGCTTAAAATGGCTTCCTTCGATGTTCCCCGTCTCCTCCTTTTCTTTTTCACCCCACCAACTGAGAGCTTCATGTGAATGATAGGAATCATATTAGGTCTCTGCCTAGACCTTGGGTAATAGGAATATATTATATGGCTGTCTCTTAGAAGTAGAGATTGATGTATGCATGTCATTGCTCTATTCTATATTTTAAATTTTCTCTGCTGTGAATATCTATTCCCACTAAAGCAGGTGAGTGGGATGTACAAAAGTATCACATACACCTACAAATGGAGTTTCTATGCAATCTCTTCAAAGGTGAAAAATAAACTTCTATATATCAAGAACTAACTCATTTAGACAAATATTTTGGCTTTTGCTAAGCTGCGATTCATCTGCATTTAGCCTCTTGCGGGTTGTATGCTGCTGTTTACTGCTGAATGAAATGAAACATTATCAGCATGGTTTTTAAGGCATCATAGGCTGAGGAACCCTAGAGTTCCTCTGATAAAACAATTGTCAAAAAGGTCAATTTTGGGGGAAAGGGAAGTCAAAGAGGACAATGAGTTACGCAGAGGTAGTTTTATTGTTACTCTTATTGTGATTATTACTTCCTAGCCAGTATGATTGATACAATATCCTAGAACTGTAACTGGATAACTAATTAGCGTGGCTTCAACTCACTTGCTTCCCTCAAGTTTTCTGCTTTCTCAATTATACTTATTTACATTTAACAAATGCCCTATGATATACGTAATTGTGAATGGTTTGATGTACAACTAGTAGCGCTTATTACTTCTGTGTAGTATGTCTTGAAATTGTGGAAAACTTTTGGAGATTAGGCAACTTCTGGATGCAATGATTGTATCAAGACAACCTCTTTTAAAGTTCATACCTTAAATCAAATATTTTTTGTGATTTTCAATAATGCAGAATTGACCATCCGAAAGGAAAGACTATACTGGAATCTTCAATATGGGTGGAATAAACAATTTCAATTCAATGCTCATTTGCTCTTCACTTGTGGAGCATTGTACCTGAAGAAACTAAACACTAGATCTGGAGACCCCAAAGTTTATAGCTTTGAATTTCTGTATTGATAATTTCTTCGAAAAGATGCACTTGGTGCTTTAGATTGATACCTTCTTTCATCATGGTAGGACTTTAATTGGCTTCATGGACTCCCAAGTTCCAGTCAAAATGATTGAGAAATTTATAATATCTGTATTTTGGTGCGTGTATATATGTGTGTGTGTGCGCGAGCATGCTAAAGTAGTGATCATGACTTGAAATGAATAAAGATGTCATATTGAATTTTGAGAGAATGTAATATCACATTACTACATATTAGCATGATAATTTGGCAATGACAGGACTTGCCGTTTGAGGAAGCAAGTAATACTTCTGGGAAATACAAAGCAAAAAGTAGTAGGTCAAACAAAGTGGGATGGATGTAGTAATTGTCAGTCCAAATATTAGAGAATTAACTCTTTCCAAGTTGATTTGGGGCTTGGTTGCGTAGTCAATTGAGGAATACAACAACAACATCCAAGCAAAAAGTAGTAGGTCAAACTAAGTGGGATGGATGTAGTAATTGTCAGTCCAAATATTAGAGAATTAACTCTTTCCAATTTAATTTGGGGTTTGGTTGCGTAGTCAATTGAGGGATACAACAACATCCCAGTGAAAAATCTCTCAAGTGGAGTCTGGGGAGGGCAGAGCATACATAGCCTTACCATTACCTCATGGAGGTTGAGAGGCTGTTTCTGAGAGATCCTCAGTGCAAGTGCAGCAAATCCTGGTAAAAAGAAGAAGAAAATATAATAACTAATAAGAGAATCAGGGCTAAGCATACACAAAATATATATATATATATATAGTGCAGTTGCCGAAACACAATAAATAGAAACTTACAAAAACTTGCACCAAATGCAAGAAAAGTGCCATCTCACTGTTGGCAAACAATTATAGTAGCCGAGGAACCTTGCTTTTGAACATTTATTTTTGCTAAAATTTCCTTGGATGTTTGTACTTCTCTCAGAATACTTAAAATCCAATTTCTTTCTGATTTATGATTTCTTTGGTTTATTAGGATGTCAACATGAAAATAATTGCATTTGCTCAACAAGAATCTAGAGCTATTTGTGTGCTGGCTGCAAATGGTGCAATTTCAAATGTTACACTTCGTCAGCCTAATTCTTCTGGTGGCACTTTGACCTACGAGGTGTTAGCCGTTTACTTTTACTATGCATGTATGGATGTGATTGATTCCTTTGCTGCAACATGTACTTTTTTTTTTAGCCTATACATTTTTGGGGGCCATCAATTTTTGGGGCCATTGCACCACATAACAATTGAATAAAAGAAAGAAAACGATTCTGCATGTATAAAAAGTATACTTCTGTCCCATTGGGAATGAATGCAAGAAATTAGAGCATTCTTCTTATCTAAATTATGATTTATGATTCTCGCTTGCTGCAGGGTCATTTTGAAATTCTCTCTCTGACAGGATCATTTATGCCTAGTGATAATGGAGTAACAAAAAGCCGATCTGGTGGGATGAGTGTCTCTCTTTCAGGCCCTGATGGTCGGGTTATAGGAGGAGGACTTGCAGGCATGTTGATAGCTGCTGGTCCCATTCAGGTTAGTATGTAACTACCAACATTTTTGGTGCACTTGCTTATTCCAACAAGGTTAGGCGACAAGCTGTTTCAAGTGAAAAGAATCACATTTTGGGATGATTGGCTGGAATTGCAACACAAAATGTGATTGATCTTTCTTTTCCTGTACTTTTCCTTAGTGTGCAATATGCATCCATGTTAGTGGGAAAGTTATTGAAATCAAAGGAATTGCAAATTGCACCCACAGATAACTGCTACTTTGAATATCTTCTTCCTTTAAAACTTTTACGATTTCCTCATTTGTGTCTGGCAGCCAATTTGCAAAACTAATCAGAACGTCTTGAGTGCATCAGGTTGTGGTCGGTAGCTTTCTACCCGGTCATCATCTGGAGCAGAAGCCAAAGAAGCAAAGAGTCGAGCATGCTGCTTTTGCCGCTATTCCTGCCCCTCCCATTGCAGAAGAAAGAACTGACGGAGCTTACTCTGGACCTAGTCCCGACGCTGCTGCATCTATCCCATTTCCTGGGGATAACTTAATCACTACAAATTCAATATACAGCTCAAGAATCTCAACATCACAAAACAACATTTCTTTGCCTGGAGAGGAATCTAAAGAGCAGAGCCTGACGTCCTGATTGAACTGGATGTTGTATTGTTGTTATCTTATTGCTAATTGTTAGCCCCATGATCCCTTTATCTAATGGATACTAAGAAGTACTAATTGACTTTGATAGGATGCAATAGGGCATAATTTGTGTTTAGTTCGACTTAGAAATACCTCACACTTGTTATAGGTGTCACAAGATAGGAATTTTATATCAGTAGGAGCTGTTATCAATTGCTACCACATTTTTTCTGATTGACTTCTTGATGATGTACCATTAAGTCTTTGTATGAAATTGCAAAAATTCTAATATAGCTACCTTATATTCCTTCCAATTCTTGCTAAATTATTTGTCTCGATGGGGAAAAATTAGAGACCAGCGCAAAATTGCAAATGACCCTTAAATAGAACAGAAAAGTTTATTTTGCGTGTTTTATTTAAATCTCCATAAACTAAGGGGTCGTTTGGTACAAAATTGAATAACGCAAAAATTAGTAGTACAAAGATTAGTAACGCAAGGACTAATAATGCAGGGATTATTTTTTATCAAGTGTTTGGTTCATTGTTTCTCATCTAATCTTGTGGTTGGTTTAAAAATCTACAAAAAACTTCTTTCCAATTATACCCTTGAGTTATTTTGAATTTTTCTATTTCATGCAATTAGATCAAAATAAATTTTTTTTTGTGGCTTCTAATTAACTAGTTAGGAGAACAACAATTTTGTCATCATATTTGTTATTTTCTCACTTGAATTATTTGAGAATAAATAATTGTGATCTTAATAAATTCATCA
>JBCEWC010016393.1:1326-13148 GCA_038996855.1 Solanum aculeatissimum | reverse complement strand
TTTTAATGAGGCAGCTAGTGATGCGTATTAAGGATAGTTAGAATTTTTCCTGTTACATGGACAATTAAGGGGGAGTACTGTAAATATGTAAATATATGTCAAGTGTAGGGTATGACTAAGACAAACAAATGTCTTATAATTGTCCATGTAAAGGACATTTGTCCCCACATGACTATGCAATCTCTAAAATTGCCTATGTGTCAAGGTGACACATATATCTATACTATATATATTTTTGTATTACACTATCAAACATATATGAGAAAACATTCTCTGCAAAAGAGCACAGTTACAAAGATTTTCTCTTTTACTCTGATATAATATAATAATTTTCTCTTCATATTTCTTTTAATATCCAGTTTAATAACAGTTTTGACTTTTGACAGTTTTTCATAATAGATTAGCTGAAATTTTTCTGATTATTAAATCATTTTAAAGTTCAAATAGTAGAGCCTATCCAAACCGTTAAATGACGCGAACCACCTTGGGTTGTGTGCACCATCCATCATTTGTGGTCCATATATTATTTTTAATAAATTAGTTAGTTATGGAACTCCTATTTTACTTTAAGCGTGTGTTTGACGAGGACCAAAATATTTTTTAATTTTCTCATGTTTATGTTGAAAAATATTTTTTAAATTAATTAATTTTTTTTAATTTAAGAAATATGATTTTCTTCCAAAAATTAAGGAAAATATTTTTTAAAAATTCATATCCAATTGTAAATTGATTTTTTTATTCCATCCATACCGCGATCCCTTCTCCCTAAAAAATATTATTATTTTAAAAATAAAATAAAATTAAAAATTTATTTTAAAAAATATATTTTTTTTTGAAATTTTTATTTTTTCCCCATTTCTATTCTAACCCACCCAATTCCCCTCACCCCACCCCACACCCCCAAAAAAATAAAAATTATTTTGAAAAAGAAATTAATTTTTTACTCCACCCAACGCCTTCCCATTCCCCTCGCTCCCCACGAACCCTAACTCCCGCCCCCCATCCATCCACACAAAAAAAATAAATATTTATTTTTAAAAACAATCAAATTTTGAAAAATTTAATTTTTTATTCCATCGCACCTCCCACTCCCACCCTTAGCTGCACACCCCAACCTCCCAAAAAAAAATTTAATATTTATTTTTAAAAAATATTTCAAATTATGAAAATATTCATTTCAAAAATTATTTTTCTAAAAGATATTTTCTACTCTCTAGCTAAAAATTGAAGTTTTTTTTCTCAAAAAATATTATCATTCATTAACCAAACAATAGAAAATATTTTTCAAAAAATATTTTCACTCACCAATCAAATATGAGAAAATAAGTTAAAAATCAACTCATTTTTGAGAAAAACTAAATCATGTCTATGAAGAGATAAAGGATACAGAAAAACTATATAAAAGAGAAAACAAAAACTACTGAATAATTAAATGGAAAATGTTAAAAAAAATGTCTTTAATTTATTAAAAATGATTTAGAAAAGCTTTTCTTCCACCTATTGAGTAAATAGTTAAATGCCCTTAATTTATTAGAAATGATTCAAGTTCGACCTTTTTCTACCTAAAAATATGTTTATCAACTATTCCATCTATCCATATTAACTCAATTTTTAGAGTATGTTTTCCGTTTCCTTTAATGAACTTTTATACTTTCTAAAAATTAAACTATACTCCTTACAAAATTATTTATAGATAATAATAGAAAATATGATTAATTTTTTTTCATAAATATGTTTATTAATACGTATATATTGCCTCACAAATTAAGTTAATATGGAGTAGAAGTATAATATGTCTACATTCATGCGTCTTAACACGTTTTATTGATAAAATATAATATTTGTATAATATCAAAATGTCCCTAAAAACTCGTTTTAGCCTTCAAAATTGCATAAATTAAAACTCAAAATTTTAATTAATTTTACTTTTATTAGTATCTTACTCATGTTTTTTAATACCGTAAACTTTCAGTCTTCTAAAACTAGTGAGATTTTTATATAAATCATCTTAAGTGAATCTTTTCTAATATGTTAAAGAAAGGGAATATTCTTACCATTTTAAATAGGAGGAAAAAATTTGATCCTATATGTGGAAGGAGAATATTTTAACTCATTTCTAATACGTCAAGCGTATTTTTTTTCAGTAGTATAAGGAAAGACAAATTTAATCCAAAATATGAAAGAAGCATATTTTTTAAACATTTTTAATATCTTACGATCATTTTAAAACCTTTTTTGATATAAAAACATATCAAGCGAATTTTAACATTTGCAAAAAAAACCCAACAAAATCAGTCAATATATCTCATTTAGATACTTATACTTTTGATTCCTTAAGGATCTAATATAATAAAGGTGTTTGCATTATACAACTCTTAATTTTTAAAAAATTATTCATATTCTCAAATATTTGTTACTTAACTAAGTTACTTTCTCTGTTCATCTTTACTTATCCCCCATTAATTTGACACAGAAATTAAATAGTAATAAATGATAGCAGTAATTTTATTAAATTATCGTATGAATATAATAAATATAATATATTGAAAAATATAATAGAAAAATGACTATAATTAATGATAATGATAAATTAAGAACTAAAGGTAAAATTATTTCTTTATTTCATAAAATGAACAATTATATATAGTTGAATATCCTAAAATAGTATAATGAATAAGTAAAATGAATGGAGGGAGTAGTTAAGTAAATATACAATAAGGGACTTTTGTAAAGACTTTACCCTATGTTTAAATATTTCAACAAGAACCCAAAAAATATTGAAAAAGAGTTGTTTTGATAGTCAATATTCACATCTGCCTAGCTGTAGATAATTCACATGGCAGAAGGAAACAACTAGCAAAATTAAGAGCTCATTTTCCATATCATATTAACTACTAATATTTAAAGTGTAATAAATTTCGCTTTCTTTACTTAATATCTTATTGGATTTGATTACCCATTAAATCTTTTTGTCTATATATGCATAGGCTAGACAGAACAAGGAGATGCCTTTGCTGAGATACACCAATTTGGCAGCTCTCTTCTTTCTTGTTCTTGCTTTGTTTTTGTTCTATAGATATCCATCTTTTTCTTCTCCTAAAACTATGGCTGGAGAATCCCCTAAATCCATATATGATTTCACTGTCAAGGTACACACTTTGGTTGAAGTTTTGGTTTTGATTTTTGTTTTTCCCTTGAAAGTTGAAGAAAGATTCAATCTTTTTTTGCATATTGCTTTTGAAGTTTGGATTTTGGTGTTATTTGGTTTCATATCTGTAATAGCCAATTGATGTTTTGATTTCTTTTTTCTGAAAGTTGAAGAAAGGTTCAATTTTTATTGCATATTGCTTTTGAACTTCTGATTTGGTGTTTCTTTGGTTTCATATCTGTAATACCCACTTGTTGTTTTGATTTCTTTTTCTGAAAGTTGCAGAAAGATTCAATTTTTATTGCATATTGCTTTTGAACTTTTGATGTGGTGTTTCTTTGGTTTCATATCTGTAATACCTACTTGTTGTTTTGATTTCTTTTTCTGAAAGTTGAAGAAAGATTCAATTTTTATTACATATTGCTATTGAACTTTTGATTTTGGTGTGATTTGGTTTCATATCTGTAATATCCAATTGTTATATATTATCTTTTCCTTGAAATTATGTAGATAGTCACTCTTTCTCTGTGTGCCTATTTGGGTGTGTGTGTTGGGGGGGTGGGGAAGGGGGGGTTGATAGTGAGGAGGAGACCCTAAGACAGATTCTCCATGCCTGCAGATTCTCTATGGCAGGGGTAACGCTTGCATATAGTCTATCGTCCCCAGACCTCACTTGTCGAAATACATTGTATATGTTGCTGTTTATGTAGAGTCTAATTTGGATCTAGTGAAATTTCAGTGTCTTTTGGACAGGTAATTCAAGTTTGTGCTATTTGCTGCTGTATATAACTTGGATCTTTAGTCACTTACTAGGAATTTGAGGTGGAGTGTTAAACTAGTTCAGAGCACAATTTGAAACATTAGGCATAATTGATCGGATTAATTAGATAATGAGCTTTCAGAAAACTTAACTAACCATTGGGATTCAAAAAGTTTGAGTGGTTGAGGATGAACAAGTTATGGGAGAACTAAGCAACTTCTGCCTGAGTTTTTTTTTGTTTTTTTTATTTTTTTATATTAGAACATGGTTTTTAAGCTTGCTAATGAGATTCAAAATGCAGGATATACAGGGAAATGAGGTACCTTTGAGCAATTATAGGGGAAAGGTTTTTCTTATTGTCAATGTTGCATCAAAATGGTAAGTGAAGTAATCTAGTTTATGTCTTGTTTTTTTTCTTTTTGTCTTGCTTGATCGCTTCAATCAGGTGTTACCTTTACTTATGGAGAGTGAATAATATGTCAAATATTGTACTACTGGGTGCGTTTAAGTTTTATTGTACAGTGATAATGTTAATTGCCTCAAACTAGATGTATTCTTTTTGGGGTTTCTTTCTGTTATTCTGATTAGTACTTTTTTGCTATTTGGAAAATTCCTTGAAGGTGTCTTTCTATTTTAATTTACGTTGATCCTCCTGCATTCTTTTCTGGGATTCCCTGACTAAAAAAGTTGTTAGCAAGTACTTTAAACTTCTTGTAGTTATTTAATGTGTAGTTCTTTTGCAAGAATGCAATAACGAAAATTTGAAATTAGTGTTCAGATAGTTTTGGACTGTCTTAGTTGTTGATGTTGATTGATGACAATATATCACATTGTCTGTAATTACATGTTCAAGAATAGCTAGCTTAATTAGCTGGAACTTGCTGCCTTATATTGTTGAATAAGTATACTTCTAATATCTAAATTTCCCAGCACTGAAATTGGTAAGTGCCTGTATATCTTTAATTTTTGTAAGTGATAAGTGCCTCTATTTCTTAGGCCAATGGTATACTTCTTTTTATGCATGTGTTTTGAAATTTTAGAATAATAAGACATAAAATTCTTAACTGTTTTGTGCTAGCTTTGTTGCTCTATTGAAGTTTAAAAGCAGCTGTTATTTATGCTTAAATAGGGAACGAAGCATGAATATTTATTAAAGGCGATCTTTCCAGTCTTCACCTATTTTGTGGTATATCTTTTACCTTGCAGTGGTTTAACAGATTCAAACTACAAGGAGCTGAATATTTTGTATGAGAAGTACAAAGATCAAGGTTGGCAATTTGTTTATTTATTCAATTTCAGTTTCTGATGTTTTTCTATTAAACCATGTTGCATGGTCATAAACATAACCAGTAAAGTTCTATTTCAGGTTTTGAAATTTTAGCATTTCCTTGTAACCAGTTTCTGTGGCAAGAGCCTGGAACAAATGAGGAGATTCAGCAAACTGTATGCACCAGGTTCAAAGCTGAATTCCCTGTATTTGAAAAGGTAACAGCTGCTGTATGATAGCCCAAAAGTGTAAAGTTGGAATCATTTTCCAGATCACTGGTAGCTTTCGTCTTTGAAGGCTTTCTTTTTATTTGATCGCAGCATATTCTATGATACTACGCATAAGAACGTCTTTTCCCCTATCAATGTTAACCTCTCAAGAATCAACAATTTATTTTTTCCTTCTGATCAATTCCTGGTGATCATGGTTGAACCATACTCTGAAAACTACGTAAAGCTTTGGGTATTCAAGCGTGGATATATGTGCTTTAAGGAGTCTCTATTTTTCTTTTTAAAGGTCATCTTGGAACCTCTGAACATCTATAATAAGATTTATCAGATTGTTATCAGAGAACGCCATAATAAGATCCTCACTACTTTTAAGTAGCTCAGTAAACAGTCCAAACTTTGGAGGCTTTGTGCAAAAGTTGGTTATATCATTCTGTTTGGCCCTGTTAGCAGATTAAATATGCATTTGTTGAGCATGTATCTCCATTAACTCAGGATTATGCCTTGTCTCCTTTTTTGTTTTTTCTTGAACAAGTAATAAGTATTTATTTCATAATTGCAGAGCTGCACTAATGCTGTGCCTTGTCTCTCGATTTCTTATCTCCTCTTTTCTCTATCAAAAACTTGCTCAGAAATAAGCCATGGAAAACAATCTGAAATTCAAAACTATCTCTCTTTCTATTCTCTCAGTTACTACGTTTTGTGTGTATATATTGCCATAAACCCCACGTCATTTAAGGAAGCTGTTTCACTCCACAGATTGATGTGAATGGGGATAACGCTGCACCACTTTACAAGTTTTTAAAATCAGAAAAAGGTGGTTTCCTTGGAAATGCTGTCAAGTGGAACTTCACCAAATTCCTTGTGAACAAAGAAGGAAAGGTTGTGGAACGATATGCACCCAAGACACCACCTCTTCAGTTTGAGGTAAACTTTAGTAACTGTTTTTCGTTATGTTCATTCATATTCTATCTTGAAACAAAATGAAAAACCTTCTGGTCTCAAATGCAAGATTGCTGATGAGTAAAGATTTCTCTGCATCTTGCTCAATGAAGATTACCGGTCTATGAGTATTAGATAAATGCAAGAAGCAGATTGAGATAAACACTTATGAAGCCTTATTTCTCTGTATCTGTTACTGATTTTCCTCTTTCTTATCCTTTTACAGAAAGACATACAAAATCTGTTGGGTTCGGCTTGAACACGATAGAAGTGAGAGTTCAGCATATGTACTGACCTTTAGTTGGAAGTGTTTTCATGGTTTTATCTTTTCCCTTCTTCCCTGCCTACGAAACAAGCGAGCTTGTACCCCCCACCCCACCCTTAGTTTTCTTCGTCGATGTACTTTGGTAAGTTGCAGCAGTAGTTGTTTCAAAGACTGTCACAATAGTAACTCTATATAGAACCATGTTGTGTTAATAACAAATAAATTGTGTGCAAAAGCTATGAACATTGTTGTTTGTTCTATGAGTCGAGCTGAAAAAAATATGAGAATAGTCTTTCTGCAGGCTGTGAGAATATAACTTTTGAAGTTTGTGAGCAATTTTTCAGAATGTGTTTCAAAGATTTTGAGCAAGCAGGAATTTTCATTTGCCATTACAGAAACTAAAAAGCACTATACCAAAGTGTCTTTTAAAGAGTTGGAACATTTTTGGTAACAATTGTAAATTATCATTAAGATTCGAGGAATGATTGAATTACAAATATCTATTGTATGGAGTCTTATTTTATAAAATATTTTCACAATTCAAATTCATGACCTCTTCATGACACAACCACTTTTAACAAATTAAAACGGAAGGAGTACTATTTAGTGGGAAGGAGGATTATTATAAGGTATTTGATTCCTTCATAAAATTACTAAAGATGGATGAGGCATTCACATCATGTGGCTACCCATCAAACACAACTTGCAGGATTTCTTAGAATCAGTATATGCTCTTTCTTCATTTTCCCCCTCTGGAGTAAAGACTATCTACGTGTTTCTTTCTATTTAGCTCAAGTCAGAATCCCCAAAGCTGTCACTTCGACTTGCTAATTGTATTCAAATTCAATTGAAAAGATATTCCTGAACTGTGTTAATAAGTTTCAAAGAGATACTCTGTGAATTCTTTTTCACATAATTGAAGTGAATCTGTCATGTAAGGAGATAGATTGATTGTTCTATCCATCTGACTCAAAAGAACATATAACAAGGAAGAAATCGATTTGTAATCTAACCAAGAACAGTATTTTGATCAGCAATACATTAAAAAAACAAAATTACAACATGAAGAAGAATGAGATTTGATTACATATGTAACAGTTTCACTTCAATGTTGGACTAAATGATACACAAGAGTTATATCAGGTTTAGAGGGGTGTCAGATTTATTCCATGTGTTGGTTAATCTTAGACCTGAAACATCTCCTTCCTCTTCATGTATATTCTTCTACTTGGGATTAAAGTTTGCCTACCCATCATGGACAAGATTCTTTTTTAATCTAATCTTCAGGTTAAGCATGAAGGAACTTCCTGGCCCTGTGGCCATAGCCTTTCAGGATCAGGCAGAGCACAAGTGCTCTTAAAGACCCTCTGATCTCTCTGGTTTTTGCATTAAGCTTTCCTTCTTGGCTGGCTTTTCATTCTTCACTTCTAATTACACAACTTAACGGTGCACGCAACAGCTTGAGCCCAGTATTTCAGCCTTGCTTTGACATCTTCAGGATCATCACCTGAGGTTACACAAAATGTATGAGGATTAGTGCCATGAAAAGGTAAAGAAGGTGAGCCACTATGTTCAAGAAACATTGACAATTGAGCAACAAAATGAGTGACATTCTAGTACTCCAAGAAACTTGAGGCCTTTAAGGTATTCAAAGGCCAGAGAAACCAAACATCTCATTTGACATTTCAAGATTTTGACCCCCCCCCACAAAAAAACAACCCCAACTTCACCCTCCCAAAACCAACAAACAAAAAACAAGAAACACACAATAAAAAGATGATTCCTTTTTTCAATTTCTTCTTTTGAGGTTTAGGCTCTTTTTCCAGAAAGATGAGGATCATTGATCAGGCCAACACAGAAAGCTAAAGCAAGGAACACAGAGTTCTACAGAATATAATTCCAAAGACTGGACCTTTTCCCTACAAAAATTAAAGCTTTAGCATAAAATTTCATCTAGAATTCCAGTAAACACATCAATCTAGCTAGAAAAAGAACTCTTTTCACATTTTTACACTGACAGATGAGATTCAACAAACAAATCAACATTTTCACAAACCCTTGACAAGAATTATGAACAGATTCTAAAACCCTTACAAAAGAAATCAAAAAGGGGCTTTTCACTTTTAGCAGAAGAGAAAAAAAAAACTCACCAGGACTAGAGATCTTCCAATTAGCAACATGACCAGATCCTGATGAACCTGTATCAGACATAACATCTGAACACTTTTGCTGTTCATCAAGGTACTTTTGGCTCATGGAATAGCAAAGTTCAAGAGCTGGTAAAGTGTTACAAAGCTCAGGAATTTCCTCATAGCTAAACCCAAAACCAAGATCCAAACACCCCTTAAGCTCCTCCAAATCATCATCAGTCAAACTCTTTGTCCTCCCTAGTTCATCTTCATCTGAATTTTCTACATACCCTTCAAGAAAGACTTGATTTTTCTTCTTTTGGGATCTAGAATTAATCCATGGCTCCTCAACATTCTTGAACCAGCCACTTTGTGGGGTGTTGGTGTTCCAAGAAATTTCCTCCATTTGATCTTCTTCTTCCTCTTCTTCTACCTCTGCAATTGGCTCAACACCCTCATTGAAGAAACTTTCATAAGACCTAGATCTTGTTGATGATAGATGAGAAAAAGTTTCCATTTTTTTAACACCCTTTTAGTTTTCTTCTGTAAAAGTAATGGTTTAAGAAGGAAGACTCAGCTTATATATAAAGCAATTCCCAAATAATGGCCAGCTGTTGATGGGGTGGATGCATATAGGCCATCATGAAGAGATTATGTATATATGCACATGCATGTCACTTCAACATTATAATGTCTTGTAATTAATTAGTGTAATTTTATTTGGATATGTATCAATTGAAAATGACATATATATTAAAGAAAGTGACTAAAATGTGAAAACTTATCCATATTGATAATTTTTAAATTTATTAATTAATTTTATTTAAATTTATATTTGAATTACAATATGTCTAAGGTCTTGGACTCATTGAAGCTAATATTTATAAGTAAAAAAATATAATATATTATAATTAATTAATTTATCTATATAATAAATGTTTGAAATATAACGTTAAAAAAGATAAAATTTCATAAATTGCGACATATAAAGCTTAATTATGTTTCATAGCTATAGTATGGGTAGTTATATTTCGTAACTATAATTTGTTATACCATTCATAGTTTTTGTATAGCGTTTGTCTATTTCGCTATATAATTCGTGCATATTGTTTGTATAAGTTGCTATCAATTCATAGTGTTTGTGTATTTCAGTATACAATTTGATTTGTGCACAACTTTTGTATAATCGTGTACAATTTTTGTATAAATTGCGCGAATTATACAAAACTCAAATTGTAATTACAGTTAGATGTTTGTCGTGAGCTATAATTAATTCAAACAATAACTACGTTAGTTAATTAACTAGTATATATTTACATATCTGCGTAATTTTCCTTAAAAAGAAGCGTTATAATCATGTATAAGTAATATTATATTTGTTTATTAACTAAAAAGTAAGTTATTTACGCATAAAATTAATTTGTGACACTTGATTTGAAATTAAAAAACTTATATGATTAATGTATATATAAGTTATTATGAGGAATTTATAAATAACTGATCCTTATATTTTAATAGATATATTATTTAAAAACTTAAAATAATATATAAATTAGCTATCAAATGATCCCTTTGTGTTTAGGTATTTGAATTTTAAAAAATCATAATTTAAGTGTATAAATAAAATTTACTCGTAAATTTAAGAGTTTATCAAACTATTTCAAATGATATGTCAATTTCCTTCATTATACAATCACAAACGATATTCTATGGACAAAATCAATTAAAAAATAATATCATTTTATTATAATTAAAAATAATTTAATTTTTTTTTACTCTCAATGAAATTATTTCAACCACATAAATATTTATGTATGATTTAAGACCATAAATTTTTAAAATATTTTTTTTCTTAAACACCTTGTCAAATCAAACAGTAGCACATGAAATGAGACAGAGAAAATATTATTTTATATTTAATCAAAGATTTTGTACTTGAATTTTTGTAAATACAAAATTATTTTTATCAAAATGATTTATTTTTTAATATGAAATTTCTCAATATAAAATCAAACTTAGTCAAACTTTAATATAATTATCAAATGTTAAATAAAAATTAAACAAAGTAAAAATGAAAGTTTGAAAAAAACATGATTTGAGTTAGTTGAAAATTCAAAGAAGGTTGTTTCCTAATGTTTGGTTGAATTAATATTTTTTCAACTCTTAGCAAATCATATTAAATAATAAGATTCCAAAATCTTTTCCATCAGTTATTAAGTTAATCTTTTGATTAAGAATATAATATTTAAGTAACTGTGGTCCATACCAAAATGGCCAGCTGTCCAATAACAAGAAACTGACAGAAAATTAAAATTTTGAAAGGATACGTTGGTCTTTGATGGACCATAAGACCTAAATGCTGGTGCCTCCCTTCTGGTAATATTAACGTGGAACGATAAGTATTTCTTCAGATTAAATTATTGAAATATTAAAATAATAAATTATTTTTAAATAGAAGAAAAAGGAATTAATTAATCATTTATACATACTATTTACCAATAATATATTAATGTATTATTACAAGTATGAGAGTTTACTTAAATTAGGGATATTAGATTAGGGAAAAAAATGATTAAATATTGAAAATGCAAGTGGGTATTTATAAAAGTTCTACTTATGTTTATGGTAAAATTTTATCTATAGTGCTTAGAGTTCTTTTTAAAATTTATTTTTCTTGATTTTTGTAAGTATATTAAATTATTTCATTTATATTGACGATCTGTATTTTATACTGATTCATAATTTATACTCTTTATTTTTTGATGAAATAAAAATAAACACTTGATTAAAAAAATTCTCATGATGAACATTTAAAATAATTTTTTTTATAAAATGATCTTAATGATACCTTTTTTTTTTTTTTTTGTAAATCTAACTTAAAACATTTTTTTAAAAGAAAAATAATCAAACACTAATAACTTAATTAAATTACTTTTTAATATATATATATTAAAAAAATTCTCATGATAAACATTTAAAATAATTTTTTTTAATAAAATGATCTTAATTTTTTTTGTAAATCTAACTTAAAACATTTTTTTAAAAGAAAAATAATCAAACACTAATAACTTAATTAAATTACTT
>JBCEWC010016392.1:0-13148 GCA_038996855.1 Solanum aculeatissimum | reverse complement strand
TTTTTCAATACATTGCATTAATTATATTCAAAGGGTGATTTGGTAAAATTACCCTTATCATTTACTACTTCTTAATCCCTGTGTCAAGTCAACAGGGGCCAAGTAAAGTTGGACGGAGGGAGTACTACTACCATTTGTGGTTTTAATTGTTAAAGAATTTATTTCCAATAATTACTTTCTTCGTTCTAATTTATTTATCATATATACTAAAAATAGTTGTTTTGAAATATTTGTCAATTTGGATAATCAAGAGAGAATTAATTTTTTTTTCTAATTTTGCTCTTAGCATTAATTACTCTAAAATTAAGAGACACATATATAGATAAAAATTTAATTATTTGTAAGAGGTATATTTGTCAAATAACATTCATAATTAAATTTTTTTCATGGATTGTGTCAAACTTTATCATGACAAATAAATTGGGAAAGAGGGAGTAACTTGAAAATTTTCCACTATTTTATATATAGAGAGAGACACACACACACATTCATCTTCGTTTCAATGGAGTTTATTTGAATTTTATGGTCTTAAACTAAAAATATGTTAAATGTACTAAATAATTTTTAATCTTATGATATGAAATATGTCATATGAAAAATTAAAATTTAAAAATTGTTTAAAAAATATCTTTTCTAAAATAAGTCAAAAATAAAATAATTTAGTTAAAAATAAAGAAAGTGTATCTATATATATATCGGGTGGGAAAAAAAAAAAAACACAAGACAAGTAGTGGTTGAGCTTAGAAATTACACTCTTTCAGTCTCATTTTAACTGTTACTAGAAGTGTCAAAATAATATGAAAAATCGATCGAATCAAATTGATTTTTATAATTTTTTGAATAAAATCGTGCACTTTTATGTAAGCCTATAATCATCCCAAATAATTAAGTTGGTCCTTTTAGTTTATTAAAAAAATAAAAGATTTTCAAATCGAATCGAATAACTTTACATCTATGTAAATATATCTTATATATTAACATGTTAAATTTAATATATAAATATATTTTATAATTTTTTTTAAATATAAATATAACCTAGGTCGTAGGTCTCTGATGATTAGACAGTTTTGAATTTTTGCCCTTTAATTAAGTAAGTTTAAAATTAAAACATATTATAATTAATAACTAGATACTCCATCAAATAATATGAAAAAATATATACAACACTTCCATATAAAGTTTTAGATTAAAAAAATGTATGATAAAGAAAATTTTACATTCTTGATTTTTTGGGGAACAATTAAAATGTTTTTTCAAAAATACCCTTGCAAAAAAAATAATTAATAATAGCGTATTTAGAAATGATATTTTAAAAATAAATAAAAAATTAATCGAACCATACTGATACCGAAGAGAAACCGATATGATTGAAATAATTTTAAAAAATTTAATTTTGATTATACATTTTATAAAATACACGAAAAATTGAGATAATATAATTTTTTAAAAATAACTAACCAAATCATTATATTGACAATTTGACACCCCTAACTATCACTTTAATTTTTAAAAAATCGTCTCAAAATAAGTGTTTCCTTAGAAATTCAATCTCAAAATGAACGTTCATTTTGAATTCTACTGTTGAAAAAATATTGCAAAAATAAGAAAGATTAAACTGAAATCTTCTGTGTATTTCATCTCTATACAATATTGTATATATTATGTTTGATATAATCCTTTTACATGATACGAACAATCTCTTCACGTCGATCATAATTCTATATCACATCTTCTTTTTGATATTGATATAAGGGACAAGAGATAGCAATCTTTTCTTAGTGGCCCTTTGAAGTTTGTTTTTTCAGAAAAATTGGACCACTATGTTTAGTTATTTACCCATCATATGGCATTATCTCCCCCCTCAAAAAAAGTTATGTTTGAATATTATCAAATATGATTCTTGAATATTTGCATTTTTAGTCCCTTAATAATTTTGGATGTCTTTTTATGTGTACCTCTTGCAAGTATTTTCGATATGAGGGAGTAAGGTACGATTAAATTCAAATATGCACTTTTCAAGGGTCATTTTTGGGATGATATTTTCAAAAGTACTATTTTCATTCAAGGAGCTTAAATTTGAAATTTTGGATTAATAAAATAAAATAATCTCGATCAATCTATCACAATCCATATAAGTAGCACAAGGGAATTCACAAGACTTTGCAATTTATGTTTTCTTTTTTCTTTTTAATAAAAATATGACTCATAATATAATTTTGTAATTTTTTTCATATTGTTAAAATAGAAAATGTCCAAATTTAAAATATTTAGCAACTCTAATCTATCATTGTCTGAGCCGTTTTAACAAAGATACAACAATAATATTTCCTCTGTCTATTTCTACTTATTAAATTACTTGAAACATTTCTTGAGAAGTAATGAACAAGATGATAAGTTCACTATATCAATTTTTAAATATAACAAATTTAACGTTTGAAAAATATATATGTAGAAATGAATAGTACATAATAATACGAGTTATAGATTTAAAAAATAATAAAGTATCTATTTTTATCATAATGGATTAATAAAAATGGACAGAAGGATCAATAAAGATTATAGTGGAACGATAAGTACTCTATCATCTACTCGAAATTAAAAATAAGCAAATCGGCACACTTCATGCAAGATTAATTTTAGTTTTTGAAACAAAATAAATTGATTTTGAATATGAATTTAAAAATTTATGCCTAGTTGAATAATTGTGATTTAGAAAAAAATTAGTGTGAAAAAGAAGTATTAAAGCCAAGATTGTCATTACAATGATGGATATTGACCAACTTTTATGGTGGATGAACCTAATGTGATTTCTTTTCATTAATTAATTTTTTTTATGAAATAATTAAATTAAAAGAGAAATATAAAAAAATTCGAAAAAGGATCAAAATGACCCTTCCACTAGCTAGGTTAATTAAGTATAAGATATCTAAATTGAACTAAATAATTTAATTTGTTCAAAATTTAAATTGAAAATATCTAATAAAAATATTTTGTCATGTGTTCAGATGTTCAATTGAAATAAATCATAATTCAATTATCTAAATGTAATTTATGAGCTAATTTCAGGAGTTATCGATATATATAATTTAGTAAATAAAGTTATTAAGCTATCAAAACTTTTGAAGAAAAAAAATATGTTTTTCGTTTTAATTTATTTATTTGACTTTAACTTTGATATGAGTTTTAAAAAATAGTAAAGATTTTTTTATTTTAAGTCTATATGCATAGAAAGTACAATAATGTCATTTTATAATTTTAAGTCTATATGCATAGAAAGTACAATAATGTCATTTTATTTTGTTATTTTAAATATTTTATGTAAAAATTTAAATAAAAAAAGATCATCACAACATCAAAAATAATTTTTTTTTAAAATAAAATAAATAAATTGAAACGCATTAAGAAATAAAATTATTTATATATTGGACACATTTGTCTTTGGTTAAGAGCAATTAATTTTAATTTTAATTTTTGATAATAGGTGACTGTAAAATTTTAAACTATTTTTTTTGTTTAAAAAAAATAAAATAAAATTCACTCATGGGACAAGAAATCTTTCCTGCATCATGCACTAATAAATTTTTAACATATAATTAATTTGGGAATCATTCAAATTAAAAATAAAAGTTTGTTACTTTTTTTTCTTGAAATTTAATTGAAGTCATAATTCTATTTATTTATTCATTCGATCCAATTTTATTTTGTATCGTTTCAAGAATTCTAACATAAATTTATACTCATGTAGAAAACATAAAATATTTTCATAATTTTCTATTAATGCGTTATGCTATTTTTATCATTTATTCGAATTAATGTTTTTTAAGGTTTAATTTAATTTGATACTTCATAGATATTACTCCAACTAGTTCAAATTCATGATGTGTAAGTTCACTAATTAAAGAGAAGACGTTTCTTATAAGGAAATTTTTCTATTTTGAGCCTTAATATCTCATTAAGGACGGAAGAATTTCGTTTATACCATCTGATTACTTAATAATCTAATATTTTATTTGGATGGTTGTTATGTATTACTTCATAATGAATAGAACATTTGAATAGATTATATCGTTCTCTATCATTACATAGTATCACACATCAAGAAAAGTAGGGTACGAGGTAGAATTACTATGAAAAAATAAGATAAGAGATAAAATGAAATTATTAAATAATAAATAAAGACAAAATAAGAAGAGATAGTGATAACTGATATGATCACACCAAATCGATCGTTACACAAAATGAGATTCTTCGCCGTTACCTAATAATAGATCTAAATGATACGATATATTGAAATTTAAATAACAATCAACACAAATATTGTATTTGTAAGTGTCATTTTCATGGAAGCATAATAATGAAAAGTATTAATAGTAATTGAAGTATAACCAAACTTATCATCATTAGTTTAAAACAAGAAATAGGTGGTGGGATTATCTTTGTTATTAATATTGACAGTAATGGAATGATCGAGATCTCTTTTATTTTTAATCAGATGTTTTAAATTTAAGCAATTATGCGTCACTTTCAAAATAGGCCCCACAATACATAAATTTAAATTTAATCAAATTTCAATATGAATATCAGATATCGATCGAAATAAATAGAGAGATTAGCTTTGTTAGCTAAAATAGTCTTCAAATTCAAGTAAAGTTAGTTGAGGCCCGCCAAAAAAGGCTATTGAGTGATAAAGTGGCCAACTTACTTCCCCACCTAAAAAAAGGATTGGAAAAATTATTCTTATTCTAGAATTTAATTAAAAAATATATATATATGAAAAGAGACAATTTGAATAAAAATTTGGTCATTCCTTGCAGATACTTTCATCATTAAAATCAAAAGAAAAAGTATATTAAAAAAAAAAACTCAAAAAAGGTGAAAAGTAAAGAGAGAAGGAAAAAAAAATATAACAATAATTTTATTTTAAAAAAAAGTTGGGAGGTAGAAACAAGATTCAAAAGTAGTTGGTGAATCAAAATCCTAAAAAAGGAGATCAATATTATGGTATGACAAAAAATCTGAAAGTGAAGTAATTGTAGAGAGAGAAAGAGAAGAAAAAAAGCTTAAGTTCTTACTTGTTCTTGATTTGGATTTTTGTTGCTTTTGGTTTATATTTGCAGCTTTATGATATGAAGATTCACAACAACACTTGAGGTATTTAAATGATTTTTGGTGGGAAATTCAACCATTCTTTTATGTTTTTGTGTGTTTTTCTCTTTATTTTTTTCTTTTAATTTCTCATCTGGTGTTCGATCAATTTGGATTCGCAAAGGAACACTCTCTCTTTTAACATATTTTAAGACTCAACTTCTCGTTAAGGATGGAAAGATCTTATGAATTCTACCGCTATCTTTCATGATTTCCCTTGTTGGTTTCTCAGCTGGTGTCTGGTGTGTTTTTCACTTTTTTTTGTTTGTGTGTGTGTGCATGTTAAAATTGTGAGGAGGTAATATTTTTTAAATTCGTTCAGTGCATATAAGTTAAATCCTTTTTAGCAGAATTAAGATAATTTCTTTCTCTCTCTCTTCATCACCATCTTGGGAAAAAAATGGATCAGATCAAGTGAGAAATGAAAAATCCAAAGATGTGAATAGTTTCTCTTGTTTTGTTGTGCTTGAAGAGAAGCTTAGATGGTCAATTTTCATGTTATATAGTTTTAGTTATTCTTGTTGAATGTCTGCATGAATACGAGATGGTTTGTGCACGAGTTCTCCTTTTTATCCTTCCTTGTTTCTCTTTGAAAGATGAAAATAGGATCATTTCATGGTGAATAATTTGAAAAAATTATTTTATTTCCATATTATATATACCAGCTAAATCTGATTAATTCTTAAATTTAGCTTTTTTCTATATGAAAATCTTCTTACTTAGTTTTCATGTTATATAATTAATTGTCATCTCAAAATAAATAAACAAGTTTGGCAGGTAACTTTTTTGTACTATGGTTTAGGTGTGAGATCTGTGTTTTGCATAGGAGAGAACTCATAATTTCATAAGTAAAATCCACTTATCAAAAAAAAAAAAAGAGCCTATAAATGACAATTTGGTAAACAAAATATCTCGCATTTACATAAGGTCCAATCCCTTAGATGTAGATGCATTAGTAATTGTTTCCACGACTCAAATCCACTAATGCTCTAAGCTTCACTTCAAAAAAATAAAGAGTCAATTGTATGTGTAAATAATGGAGTAGTATTGTTTCTTTTGGTATCATTTAATGTTGCCTTTTGAACTCCATGTGTTAAATTAAGTTAACGTACTATTATTTTTTTCAGGGTGAAAAAGTAATGCTAGAACTATGGGGAAAAAAGGCAGTTGGTTTTCTGCCATCAAAAGGGTGTTTACACCCACCTCTAAGGAGAAATTAGCCAATGTAAGTTTAATTTCACACATCATAAGGACAATTTGCTAAACTCATCTTAATTACTTCATTATTTGAGGATATATATATATATTGTGGTTGTCTTTTATTGCGTGTTCGAACAAAGTTTTGCATTGGTAAGGGAGCTAGGTTTAGAATCTCTTAGTGTGTGAGGCTTTTGGGAGGAAACTGCGTGAACTTGATCCAAAGCAGATAATATTACACCTTGTTAAGGATATATTTGGGTTGATATGGCCCAACACCTTTGTATTTCAACGAGGCCCCTCAAATTTGGGGGCCTAAGGCACATGCCTGACCATAATGAACCAATTTCAACAAGTAGTGTCTTATTTCCTCTGGCTGAAAAAAATATGATGTAGCAATTGAAGTTAACTTAAAATTCCCAATTCTATTTGAAATCGAGTTGAACGAAATGGGAGCACTATTCACATAAAAAAAATTGTTCTGTAGTATGTGCAACAATTGATACTATTACTGTTATGCCTCGACATGAGCAAGTTGGTTTCGACTATATGAATTCTCACTATCCATTTCGCTACATTTAAAGCTCATCTTAATTAGTAGTTCAGTATTATATGCCCTATAACATGGAAGGATCACGTAGGACTAATGTAAATTGGATGATTGCTGCAGGAATCAGAGAAGAAAGGCGCTAAGGAAAAGAAGAGTCGCGGAAAACAGAAGCATGCAGAGCCCAAATCTTTTATCCCTCTCTTTAGAGAGCCAAGTAGTATTGAGAAAATACTTGGAGAAGCAGATGAACTTAAACTACTTTCTCCAAGATTCACTTTACCCGCGGGAGCTGTCTCTCCTCGGGTTTCTTCTTATAGGTTTACCACTCCTAGCGCTACGTCTCCCCCTAGAGTTGCCTCTCCTAAGGCTCCTTCTCGCCGGCTTACTTCACCTAAGGCTCCTTCTCAAAGAGTTACTTCTCCAAGAGCTATATCTCCTAAGGCTCATCCTCCAAGGGTATCTTCTCCTAATGTTAGTCGCAACCGCAAAGAAACCAGCTATGCTTATAGACCAGAACCAACTTTGAGAAATCACAATCTTTCAGCAACCAAGATACAAGCAGCCTACAGAGGTTACATGGTAAGCTTCAAAATAGTTTCACCTTCCAAATATTCGTCTAACTCTTTTCTTGTCAGAAGCTTGTGATTTAGTTTTTGAAGCTTGTTAATTGTTGCTACCATAAGTAAAGAAGTTGAGCCGAGGGTCTATAAAACAACCTCTCTAACTCATGAAGGTAGGGGTAAAGTTTGCATACACCCCGTCCTCCCCAAACCTCACCTATGGTAGGAACTATACTGGTATGTTATGCTAAGAAAAGGTAAAGCAATTCATTCAGTAAAGTGGACTGCAGCACACAATCTAACCAAATTTAATTCTCCCTCCATCCCTCAATATTCACCTCAAAAATCCGCTTCAGGGCAGATTCTTCCCCTAACTAAGAACAGACTCCATGTTCGATTCCATGTTTCTACCATCAACAAGAACCTGTATTAGTTGCATATAATACAGAATTTCAACAACTGCTTCATATTATGCTTCTAGTTCAATGGAAAATATGGAATGTGCATTCATCCATTAAGGAATTCTAGCATACTGTCAAGTTTGTTCTAATTGCCTACTAGGAGTATCATCTTTTAGTTACAGAAATTCTGAATTACTCCACTTCTTTCTGTAATATATCCTTCACTTCCAAAGTAAGTTCTAAGTGTGATTTGGCTTTGAAGTACCGCTACACCAGAGAATTTATCTGTTTTATCTTGGGAGAACATAATAATGTACGTCAAGCACTAGGAGAGGATTAAGTTTCTTAATGTCACAGTGTGAATTCAGTGGATTCGGATATAATGTGTTTCATCTTCATTTCTAATTCTACTTTTTTTAAAATTTTACAGTATTTTAAATAAACTCAGTTTTGCAGAAATTCTACTTCATTTTCAAGTGTTTTCTGTTTTCACAGGCAAGGAGAAGTTTCAGAGCTTTGAGGGGTTTAGTAAGGCTTCAAGGAGTTGTGAGAAGTAGTAATGTGAAAAAGCAAACAGCAAATGCTATGAAGCAGATGCAACTTCTCGTTAGGGTCCAAACTCAAATTCAGTCGCGGAGGATCCAAATGCTGGAAAACCAAGCACTTCAACACCAAGCATACAGGAACGACAAGGAAGTCGAGAGCACCATCAGTAAATGGACTCAGCTGGTATGTTTAGACCATCTTCATGAATTTAATTCCTATTTACTGATGATAATTTGTACTGTTCTTGATTTGTTTAAAACTTTTCATGTTTTTTAACTTTTCACTTGATGTTTGAATGACAATGTTGGTATAGTGTGAGGCAGGTAACAACGATGATTGGGATGATAGTTTGCTAACCAAGGAAGAAGTTGAAGCAAGGCTGCGGAAAAAAGTGGAGGCAGTCATCAAGAGGGAGAGAGCAATGGCCTATGCATATTCTCACCGGGTACAATAAGACCTCTCTATCTTTGACGAGTTCAACATTTAAAGTTTTTACAAACTGAAATCATATATATATGCTCTGTTAAATTTCCTCTTTTATCAGCTATGGAAAACTGATCCAAAATCAGCTATGGACATGGGAGCTAATGGTTTTCCGTGGTGGTGGAATTGGTTAGAACGTCAACTACCTTCAGGAAACGCTAACAAAAGTCCGTTTGCTGTGAAAGATATCAAACTAACACCACCAAGGGCGATTTCAGAGCACAAACCAAGTCCAACGCCTCTAAACAACGTCACATTCAGACGGATACTCTCTGATTACGATAACAATGAAGCATCGGTCACACCAATGTCAACCAAGTCAGCAATTCCACCAAGGGGGAAAAAGATGCACACGCCAAGCAGAACACCACCAATGAACAACAACTCAAGTCTAAAGAAGTACACGAGAGGTCGAGCTAGTGGTTCTAACTACCCTTTTGATCTTCCATTGAAAGACGATGACAGCCTCACGAGCTGTCCTCCATTTTCAGTACCACATTACATGTCACAAACTGCATCAGCTAAAGCTAAAGCCAGAGCAAATAGCAATCCTAAAGAGAGAAATCCAGAAAAACAATCCAATGACACAAAGAAAAGATTTTCATTTCCTTTGACTCCTAATATCTGGTCATCTAAGTGGAGTAAAGGCTCTGGAAAAGATTCTACTTCTCGGAAAGAAGTTGATAAACATGAGTCCATGGCAGATCATATTAGTGTGGATTCAACTGTTTCAATGCCCGCGGTGGTTGGTGGGAGGAGACCATTTAACAGATTTGTGTGATTTTTTTTTCACTTTAATTTCTTGGAGATTCATATTAACTTCATTTTGATTGTTCTTGTATTGTTGTTATATGAGTGTGCATGAACTGTGTTGTATTGGTACTCATAGAATTGATGTAAAATAATGAAGACGCCATAAGAAGAGTTTACTATGATTCAATACTCAACTCGAATAAGGAAGAAACTGAAGTTGGTTTACGTCCCATCTCACAAAATTGTTTAAATCGATCACGGTCTCCCACATATTAAACAAAATCTTCTATACGTATGAAAAAAAACTCCAAAATTTTCGTTTTTTCCTGGAAAAGGAATTTGATAATGGAATCAAAGATTATATAATTTAGCGATTTGTTCGAGGCCGTAATCAAAAGGAAGAGGATTTGAAAGGCACGGAGAATCGCTAATTCATATTGCCAACCTTCAATGCAAGTGTTCATCATTGTTTATTTGATGCACTTGCTCTGCTAATTGGCTTTTTGCTTCTTCATTCTGATGAATAAAACACACTAAACTTATCTCAGAAATTAGAAATATGAAAGGATAACAACTGCAAAATACTAGTAGTATTAGTTATTTCTGAGAGTTGATGGCTGAACAAGTGTTCGATTTTATAGACACGAAGAATGGAAAGAGGAACCCTAACCCTAGGTTCTTGAAGGAGGCGAAGCTGTTCAAAATGGGCCTTAAACCCACTACAATATGAATCAATCTGGTCCATTTTAAAACTTTTCCCCTTGTTTTTGCAGGCAATTCAAAAATAAGTCTCTATTAACTCCACGAGTTACTGGTATGATCTGTGTATACTTCAGAGAAATTTTTGCATATAGCCACTCAAAAATATTTAATTATGTTTTATAGCTATAGTTTGGATAATTACATTTTTTAATTATAGTTATAACAATATTTGTATAATTAGTGCAACATTTGTATATATTTGTATAATTCGCTATACAATTCTCAATTTTTGTATATTTTGCTATACAATTCATGCACAAAATTTATATAATTCATTATACAATTCACAATATATATTTTGTATAATCGTGCACAATGTTCGTATAAATTGCGTGAATTATACAAAATTCAAACTGTAATTATAGCTAGATGTTTACCGCAAGCTATAATTAATTCAAATTATAACTATATTAAATAATTAATTAGTATATATTTGTTCATCCGCGTATTTTTTTCTATACTGCTTTGTCCTTTCCAAAGTGAAATTTCACTATTGTTATTATTGTTGCACCATGGGAAAACATTTAAAGGAATTTGAAGTTTTGTGTATGAGGCAAGTAAAATCAACAGTGTTATACCGCTCACTTTCAAAATTATTTTTGTAAATAAAATCGCATCGATTTCACATCCTTTTTTTTTCCTAACCCCTTTTCTCAATAGTATCAGTAGTATAACTTTTCTTTTCGAGTTTTATGTGACATCCTTTGACTTGACATGATATTTAAAGAAAAGGGGAAGACTTTTGAAACTTGTGATTTAAACAATCAAAAGTAAACTTATGGTCTAAAACCTATTCAAGCTCTAGAGCTTTCCAATGGTGGCGAAGTGAGGAAAAGTAGTGGCGGAGACAGTTTTCGCTAAGAAAATTCAAAATATAAAAAGTAAACACACACACAAAAAAAAAAAAATTTAATAATATATAATCAATGTAATTTTCCATCAAAGAGAATTCGGATGAACCTCCTTAGCCCTACCTAACTCTACCCTTGATGTACGTACCAAAACTTTAAGTCTTGGATCTGTCGAGCAATATATAATCCATCCTATTGAAAATGCCACAATTTTTAACATTTTCTTCTAGTTGATTCCACAAAGTAGTGGTAAGGTCCGGTGTATATTCAACCCTCTCCAAACTCCATTTGTGGATTTCACCGGGTATGTCATCATTTCTTAGAATTGATTGTGGTGCCACTTTCAAGTTCATTGAGTTGATAATAAAGGAGGGGGGATTGACATGGTGATTATCCACAAGGAAGTGTTGACACAACTGCTGTGAAAACTGATGCATTCATTGTGATGCATGCCAACAAAGAATCAAAGGGTTATCTAATGTATGTCTGTACATTCCTAAACCAAAGTTGACATAGAATGTGATGTCCCAAGTCCATCTAACCCTACACAGTTCCTCATTCTCAGCCTTGTTAAAGATTCTCGCGCTATCTTGAAAGCATCATCAAAGGAATACACCCCCGGGGCAGTGTCAATTCAAAAGATGTACACTGTCACCATCTTTGTCATATCAACGTAGGACTAAATGCCTCGAGTTCCTCATTATACCAATAATCTCTTCAACTGCATCCAAGATTTTACATAAAAGATAAAATTCAACCTCAGACATCAGCTTTGCACTGCAGAGTTCGAACAGGACAACTCTCCGCTTCTTCAAACATGTATATATAGGTTTGTGCATAAAACTTGTTCTCCCCTCAAAACACCTATTCAGTCAAACTAGCAAAAAACCTTCCTGTCCTTTTCTCTTATTATCCTTCCAGTCCAGCTCCATAGAAGATTTTCACTGTTATTGGCATTATATCCACATGGAAGTTATATAAGCTAAGAAACGTACCCCACAACTTCTTTGCTGCCTTGGCAGTGTAGAAAACACATAGGTGACCTCGCTTTCACTTCCTTCACACATGAAACAACTGTTACACAGCATCCTGCCCCTTGTCTGCAATTTTGACTGTGTTAGACAAGCTTCAAGTGTGGTAATCCAACAAAGTCTGGCTACTTTATGGGGTATACGTTTTCCCAAACTACCTCCAAGATTACTACGTTGAGCCATTTTGACTTAAGGTCACCATTTTGTAACTAGAGTTGACAGATTATTTGCCACATCCTTCGGATGCTTCCATCTCTTTGTATTTGGTTCTCCCTGGTTGATTCTGAGTCCCTAGTCTGCTCAGAAATTCACCCATGCTTCTAACTCAGTCTTCACAGTTTCTTCTAAAAGCTAATTCCCATCCTTGTAACCAATATTATGCTACAACTACCCTAGTTTGGCTAAGGTTTGCCCAGAGATTGAAGTCCTTCAGATGAAGGTTACAGAACAAACAGCAAAATTTTAAGCAATTCAACAACTGCCTCCAGCCAAGAATAGACAGAGCAACTTATTGCATCTATACCATGAGATTTAGGGAAGGATGACATAGCCAGTGATTTAATCTACTAGTCCTGTAATTACCAGAGCTTGATATAAGTGCATCAGAACATCTAAGAAGTAATTTTACTTCAGATCCTCAAGCAGAAGAGAATCCTAAGAACAGTCACAAGAGCAAGAAAGCACCTGCCAAGACAATGTGTTCTACAAGGAATAGGAAACACCAGTAGGAGTCAAAATTTCCAACAATAGTTTCTGGGAAGTGTGAACATAATACATAAAGCTTTTTCAAGACTGTGAGAAATATGGAAAAAAATATTATTGAATTGTTGTCTACATTATTACATTGAGACCCTATTAATAGATACCAT
>JBCEWC010016391.1:0-13149 GCA_038996855.1 Solanum aculeatissimum | reverse complement strand
CCCACTCAATTTGACCCCCTAAGCAAGAATATGAAGTCGGATTTTCAAAAAACAAAACGGATTTTTAGATATAGCTAAAACAAGTTTCCGATAACTTCTGAAGCATATTTTTAGGAACTTTTTGGGTCGTTTCAATAATAATAATAATATTAATAATGATAAAAATAAAAAGAATGAAGAAAAGTGGAAACACTCCCAATAGAAAAGAGAGTAGGGAACAATAAGATCTTGGGTACCGAGAGTTGAGGGCTATGCCAAAGTAGTGTCCTAGAGGAACAAATTCAGTCAATATTGATCCTAAATGTACCACACCCTAACCGAGCCTACATTACAAGCTATTAAAGTCCAAATGTGATCCTAATAAGGTTATTTAAGAGTTAGAGTGGTGAAAATAAGGGCAAGCATATGGTTTGTACTCGTGGGTCAATCGAAAATCTTTTGTGAGCACGAGTGTCTGCATTCCAGTCTCTGTGTTGTATGCATATGTAGTGGGTGAGACTTCTTTGTAGTGAGGGCATTATTCATACACTATTTGGTTGTCAAACCAACTAATCTTCTTTGTTCTTGAGCATATGTGGACCAACTGGATATGATGTGTTACTTAACCGGAGCTATGTAAGTCTGTTTGGGTGCATATACATGTTAAGTTTACTTTCTGGATGTATATAATTGATTTAGGGGTTATTGTATGATTTCAGTCAGAGGCTTGTATTTGTGTGTTGTGATGTGTGTTTTGGTCATTTCTTGAAGACAAGCAACAATTCTAAGTTGAGGGTGTTGATGAGTCGTGAAAATGCGACTCCGATAACACTTTTAACATGGAATTTTCGTGAGTTCTCAAGAAAATTTATGGGTTTAATATTTCGTTTAGTGGTATTTTTTAGTAATAAGAATGAGGCATGGATTAGGTTAAAAAAGAGGCTTAAGATGAAGAAACTGGACTGCCAGGCCTACACGGGCTGTGTGGACTTACACGGTCCGTGAGGCAGTCGTCTAGATGATCTGAGGCACAACAGGCCGAAAGAAAGCAGAAAAATACCAAGTGAGGCTTCACGAAAGGCCTCATAGCTCGTAAACACCCTCATGGATCGTGGGACCGATCGTGGCCCTGCACTTAAACTTCGCCAGGAGTTAATCTGAGGGTTGTAGCTGAATATGACCAAAGACACTGACTACGAAGAGGTTCACGGACCATGAAGCAGTACACGGGCCTTGTACCCCGTCGTGTAGATGACGTGCTTAAAATAGTAGTCGTCGAAGTAGTGGACAAAAATGTTGAAGTGTAACGTCAAGTGGTAGTACACGGTCCATGATCCATCAAAAGGACCGTGAGCTACTCTGTGGGCCAACACTTGCAGTTTGTAGAATCGTAGGAGGCAATGAAGGAACCAAGGTAAGCTTCATAGAACCTCACACAGGTCGTGGGAGAGCACACGGACCGTGAAGTTGACCATCTCTCTCACATGGGACACCGTGGAAAATACAAAGAACCACGCGAAGTGAAGTCACATGGGACCCACCACGGGTCGTGTGATGTCTCACGGACCGTGTGTTTGACCGTGAAGAAAAGCAGAGTCTCTACTAGAATCGCACTAGAATTTCCCAAGTGAGGTCACACGGACCGTCTTACGGACCGTGAAGTGCCTCACGGTCTGTGTAGTCATTATTTACCATACCGAAAAGGCAGTTTTCTTATTTTAATTCGGATTAGGTTTTCTTTAATATATATATGTATTTTTAGGTCATTTTTCATTATTGAGAACTACTGGAGATAGAATTGAACTAGAGATCGAAGCTTTTGAAGATTTTTCATCCAATTCATGGGTTTCCTTCCGCGTATTAGCGATTGTAATCCGTAAATTGGTTGCGTATTCAGTTGTAAGTTATAGTTATGAATTCTTCATCTAGTTATAATTCAATTTCTTCAATTATGCTAGTCTAAACCCACAACTAGGGTTGTGGGAACCATGATAACCAACTAAGATAGGCAAACTTAGGGTGAAATTCGAGAGTGGTCATCATATACATCATAGGAATTCTTCAATATAATATATATCTTAATGAGTCGATACATTAGGGTAGGCCTGTATTCATTGCATGTCCGAGAGGGATGTAGTGATTAGGAAAAGAATCCTATGACAGAATTCGGGGTTGTTAACCTACTCTAAGTGCTCGAGATCGGAAGATGAGAGCATCCTGGGGTCCAAAGCAAGGGGAAGAAAGAGTAAACGATCTGAGACTTGAAAGTGATGAACAAAATGCACCTAAAAGTGACTGAAAGGTGAATTAGGTTAACTATTTATTGTACTTTGTGTATGTGATCACAATCGTAGAAGCCTTAAGTTTGAATATCGAAATTGGTGTCATGGGGACCACAATCCTAGTCTTGCAATAAATTGTTGAACTTCAGTAGTCACTGTTAGGTAGTTATTATTAGAATACTCTTGCAATCTAGTCTTCATAACACACAAACCCCCAGTTACATTATGCATTTTTATTTCGAAAATAGTTATTACACTTGAAACTAAGCGTTGGTAGCTTTATTCTCACGCATTTCCTGTGAGATCGACCCCAACTCTTATTGGGTTTTATATTTGATCAACGATCACTTTACTCTTCATTTAGAGTGTAAATTTGGGCGTATCAATGACTGGGATTAGCAATGTTGCCTTGCACTCTTTCTTCACATGCTTGTGCAGTCCAGATACAAACTTTCTCATCCTTGCTCTTATGTCTTGGACTATCTCTGGAGCATACCTGAATAACTGGATGAATTCGAGATTGTATTCTTTGATAGTCAACCCCTTTGACTTCAAGTTTATGAACTCTTCAATCTTAGCCTCTCTCAACTCCTAGGGAAAGAAATGATCGAGGAAGGCACTCTCAAATTCACTCCACTGACAGGCTCAACATCTTCACCTTGACCCTCTTCCCACTGATTATGCCAGACCTTTGCCACATCCTTAAGCTGATAGGAAACAAGCTCAACTCCCTCAATCCTAGTCACATGCATGTCCTGCAGGACTTTCTACATCTCATCAATGAAATTCTGAGGGTCCTCTTTAATCTTAGACCCTGTGAAAAATTGTGAGTTCATCCTCAAAAAATCTCTAAGTGTGGTTGCAGCAGTTGGCTCTTCGGAGCTAGATCTAGGAGCTTGTGAACTCCAATTCCCACTCTGAGCGGCTACCAACTGGGTAAGCATAGTAACAACACCTCTAAAATCAGCCTCTATAGTAGGAGCAGGTGAAGCAGTAGGTGCCTGGGGAACTGTTGCGGCTCTAGCTGGTCGAACCCGACCCCTCATCTCTATCTGAGTAGGCACCTCTGGCTAGGGATTCTCAGTGTTACTCATCGATGCATCTCTTTGGGTGGTGGTACGCTTAAGAGGCATGATTTGCAACCATGTAGCGCACGAATTAAAAAAGAGCTATGTAGAGTTAAACTCTATCACACGAACTCAGAATACAAAAGAAGTGTAACCATTCCTAATGTCCCATATCCTCCTGCTTATAAAGTGTGGTGCACAACACACCCATAAATAAGACTCCACTAGACATGACTTCATAGATTCACTAGGACACTTGAACTTTGTGCTTTGATACCAAGTTTGTCATGCCCCAAGAGGGTACCGTTGACGTGGTCGACACTTGAAGAACCATTACTGATTCTCCAAGAGAACCACCTAGCCTCGTCATCACATCAAACTCGACAGCAGAAGAAATTCTCAAAGAAAGACATCAAATAGATAAATAAAACTCTTCTAAATAATATAGTTTCCAATGATCAAGTTTGGAAATAAAATAACAATCAACAGTCCTCCACTCAATGTCTATGAAGCCTCTATCTAACAATCTAGATGGTACCATGACAGTCCATGACTACCTCAATTAAAAGAAATAAAAATATTAAATGAAATATAAAAAGCCTCCTTTGGATAGCAAAGAGGGGTCACCAACTCTGAAAGTGCAAAACTAGACCTCAACGATGCACTGGTTGAAACCCTCTATCACCTTTATATGCATCATTAATGATGCAGGCCCAAATGGACATCAGTACATAGAATATTAGGGTATGTAAAATAGCTCAAGGAATTAGGTAAAACTCAACTCAACTCGGAACTTAACTCATAACTCAACTCAATGAACATGTAAGTTTAAGGTTTAAAAACAAACTTTGCACATAAACTCAGTGTTAAGCAACTTAGTTTAAAATATTATATGCTCAATGAAGTATTGCTTAGGAGTTTCTCTTAAACGATATCCAAACCCACCACCCTTAGTTTGGTGATGCACAACGAAGGCGACGTCGTTGTCACGCCCATCCTAAACTTTCCAAAGTAAAGGACAATCAACGCTCTCTCTTGGATCCAAAATAAATATCCATTATTTTGGAATATGAGTCGTCAAAGTTAATTGCACAACTATCCTACATTGGCAATGTAGTTTATGGATTAGAAGTAGTAATTTACTCGCTCCCATATCGATACTCAATACTTCTCCTAAGACTAAATCATGCTCATGCCAATCAACTTCAAAACTCATCTCATTGGATTATCTCAACTCAACTCAACTCAATTACTCAACAACTCAACCCAATTACTCAACAACTCAACCAATCAAGGTAACCAATCATGCATACAATCATGACTCAAACTCAGTCACAAACAGTCATTTAGACTCCACCCTATCATACTCATCATATAAAATAAATAAAATGCTCATAAAATATTCATAAATACAAGCAATATGCTCCTCATGCTCAATCATATTCAATTTATTTAACTCAAACAATTACAGTCATGGTCTCAATCTGATTAATGCAACAAAGGTTATATAGAATAGTACAAATCAGGGTTCATAGAATTGAATGCAAGTTTTATATTCCAAATTCATATGACCAATATGTAACTTATTGATTTATTCATAATTACGCATAGAAACTTGAAGTAAATGCAAGTAACTCAAAGATCAGCATCACCGAATTTTCAATACTCAATTCACATTCGCAAATTCAACTCAAGTAGATGGAAGGACTCATGGTCGAACTCAGTCCTACACTTTATGAAGCTTTACATACCTAGAATTTGGAAGGACGATCAATTCTCTAATGATTCTCAAGATTAAACTTGAAATCCTTATTTTTCTCCCTCCCTCAGTGCTCTCAAGTTTTCTAAGTGTATAATGTGGAATAATACACCTAAGGTACTGATAAAGGACCTAAATTAAGTCCAAAACGTCGTGGGTTTTGATTAAAAGGGGTGAAAAAAAATAAGAATACCCCTCTTAAAATTGTCGCCTAGAACCATGAAACTCCGTCTACAGGCCATGGTTCCACTTACAGGCCATAAATGGCCTCTCGTAAGTGAAGACACTCAAAAATCGAGTTACTAAAAATTGGACCTGAGACCTACGAAATTCCTTCCTACGGGTCGTAGATAGGTTACGGGTCGTCTGATAACTTGTGTTTTCAAGGTTCAGAGGTCTTGATTTTTGGAACTGCAACCTACGAAACCTATTTTATGAGCTGTAATTAGGATGACGGGTTGTTTGATAACTTGTCACTCAATATCCAGAGAAATAGATTTTTAAATCATCAATCCACGAGACATATTCTACGGGCCGTAAATTAGTGTACGATTTGTATAGTGTCTCGTACATGGGACCTCAGACTTAGAAAAAATTCACTAAGTCGTAGGGCCACCAACGAGACCTCATCTACAGGTCGTAGATCATTTATTGTAGAACTTCGTATTTTATATTTTGTAATATTTACTTTACTATAAATGAGTGTGTTGTTTTATATTGATATGAATTTGATTTTGTGATATTTGTTAATATGTATATTTGGTGAAATTTGATATATATATATATATATATATATATATATATATATAAAGGTAGCCCGGACGATTGCCTAGGTCTCACAAATATGTTTGGTTGATTTTACACTCTCATTCGTATAATTAAACAAAAGATTACATAGAATGTCCACCAACTGTAGTGATCTTGATTTTTTGCCCTCCATAAGAGAAGTCTTACAAAAATGCCCCTTTTTCACTTTAAGTTGAGTCAAACACATTTTTGCCTCTGTACACCTTAAATATTTTTTATAAAACTCTTTATGTTCAATTGTCTCTCAATTTTTCTATTTTTATCTTTCTTTATTTTTCTCCTTTGTTTCTTTGTCTTTTTTTTTTCTTTGTCTTTTTTTCTTTTTCTTTTTTTTCCTTTTCGTTTTTTTAACTTCTATTTTTTTTCTCTTTCTTTATTTTTTTATTTTTTATTTTTTATTTTTTCTTAACTTGTACTTTTTTCCTCTTTCTTTTTATTTATTTATTTATTTATTTATTTTTCTCTTCTCTTTTTTTTTCTTTTTTCCTATTTTCTTTTTTTTTCTTTTTGTCTATTTCTATTCTTTTAAAATCTTTTTTTCATTCTATTAAATCATCAAGTTAAATTTTGCTTCTAAGACAAAAGTTATTAGTTTCCCATAAGTTGCTTCCAAGACAAAAGTTATTATGTTTCTCGTAAGTTAGACTTAGTGAAAATTGAGAAAATTATTGTCATGAGATGCAACTTGTTATTTGAAAGTATTTTGGGGCAAAATTGAGGAACTTTGACCAACATTTTAAGATGTATTTTTCATCATATTAATATGAGAAGGATTGCAACTTGTAGCATTTTTCGTATACTTTTCAACCATCTAAACTTTAGATTTTAAATATTAAATTTAGCTACTTCACTTTAGTTTTGAAGTTTAGTCACGTTAACCTCAAAAAGAGAAATAGTGACAAATAAAAATGAACAGAGAAGTAACAACTAAAGTGGAATGAAGGAAATAGAAGTTTGGTATAAAATGTCATTTAATTCATACCAAACTTTGTTTACAATGAAAATGATTATCAAAATAGTTTCCTAGCAATTAGTTTTCATGTAATCTACAACTTCAATAAGTTAATTAATTAAGGTTTTATATTGGAGGTTTCTAATTTACACTTTACTATATCAATAATAATATATTCTGTAAAATTTTACAAGGTGAAGATTACATTTTATAATACCCAAAGATAAAATAAATTTGGTCATTTGCATTTATTAAAATATAGCTAAAATATTACAATTTTAGTGAGCTTCAATACTATAACGTACTCTATATGTCTTATATTAGTTGATTATTTTTCTAAAAAATAATTGATACATATCAGTTGTCCATCAAACTAAATCAAGAAAGTACTAATTAAATTTTTTCTATATTACCCTCACAATTAATTTTTTTTTAAGTGCTCACATTTGTTTATAAAATTTCAAAGATGTTTTTTAAGGGGTAAATTAGTAAAATTATCTTTTTTATTTATGATTTCTTAATATGTATGTTAAAAAGAAAATAATCAATTAATATGGGATGAAGGAAGTATTAAATAGACTGAATAGGTTTAAAAAAAAACTATTACTTCCATTTTGCATTTTCATACTTAAACACATTTGTTATCTCCTAAATAATAATTCCCTTTAGATTGAGAACTCTCTAGTTGAATGTATGACAATTGACCCTTGGGGTTTAGTCCCTTGCAAGGTCTCAAGTTCAAAATCCACTGGGTGCAAACAATTTTTGAGGGTCATCAGACTGAGTAAAACCTAAATTAACCATGGTGCACTTGCGAGAAACTCCTTTTCCCCGCCGAGGGCCTGTGCAACCCCAAGATTAGTCGGGGCTCTAAGAGACTCGGACACTCGGTGCAAATAAAAAAAAAATTAATTTGACACACATAGTCCATTGTAGTTTAGGGTGCTTTATGAATATTTGTCATTTAGGTATGAAACAGTTGAGACAATAGTAATTTGCGAAAGATTTTAATCTAATTTATTAAAAGTAAAAAATAAAAAAATCCACATATATTGTTACTTGAAACTCTTTGTAAGAGCTTTTGAAATATGATGTTCACATAACATGTCGTATTTTTCGAAGCAGTTAAGGTATAGAACTCACAAGTGAATATAGAAGAATAACAACAAGTTTGATCATACTTCTAAAATCAATTTACTAAAAGTATTTTTCAAGAAAATATTTTTGGTGAGTAACAATTTGTGTTTAGCTAATTAAAAAAAAGTTTCGAACAACAGTGAGGATTTGCTGCAAACTTTTAAAAAGCATTTGAAAGATATTTTCTCAAAAACATATTTTCAAAAAAAAAATTACTTGTTTTGGCTTCTAAGAATAACTTCTCTACGCCCCAAAAAAACTTATTTCTCTCAAGTTGTGACAAGCACTTAACCCTTTTTTTGTTGGTGAGAAATAAGCACTTTTAGTCTCCCAAAAATTTGACCAAACCTACTATAAAATTACAATGCTTGCCAATACATATGTGAATGATAAAGAATCCACGGCATGCTGTGAAAACGCAGAAACAATAAACATAATAAGATCATAGAAACACGAACATGAAAAGAACCCAACCAAAGAGAATAAACTTACAACACAAGTAGCATTACAAGGTTTTATTGTGTTTCATACACCAAGATGACACACTTCACTGCACCTTCAACTCATGAACCAAAACAGTCTTGAAGTTTTCAAATTGCGAGCGATTCCACCTCGTCCATTTTCCAGAGGTCTTCATACTTGTACCACCTCATCAACCCTTCATCAGTTCGAGCACGCTGACATGTAATGCATGAGTCACTCATGCAGGTCAGAAATTTGTCTAACCTAGATGTTTTTTTCAGAATTGATTCATCAAGCTTAGTCATAATTTTCATCGGTGCGGGTGGAGGGTCTTCAGTAATTATGCAATGAGATATGTTTAGCACTTTCAACTTTTTTAACCCCTCCAAGATGATAACTAGAGCAGTTTTAGATAACGCCGTGCACCTCACACTCAACACTTCCAAGTTTGGAAGAAATGATACCAGTGTAGATGCAAATAGCATATCACACGGCCCCATAATCTTGAGCTCAGAAAACCTTTTGCAACTCCTTGCAATTTCCTCAATGACATATGCAGGTTTTTCTATACTAGGCATCGTTAGTGATTCAAGATCTTTCCATATACCAATAGCACTACATATTGTTGGCTCTTTTAGTGTTTCCCAAGCAGGCATAACAAGGCGTTTAAGCCGCGAACACCTGAAAAAAAGGAGATTTAATTAGTTATCATATTCATTTTCACAGTAATTTTTTGCTTCTCCCATATATAAAGGAAAATTATCTCAAATGTCTGAACTCTGAAACGATGCTTGCTTTACGGTTTCTTGATTTAAGGTATAGTACTGTAGAAAGATGAAAAGTTTACCAGGGGAATACCTCTCGGCAATATAGGACAACTGATTGTCGTCAACATACAAATTGTAATGGAAGATCAATGTCAGTATGTTTCCATGACTAAGGTTCAAGCAGATCTTCAGGAGGCGGGTCAATTTTTCACGAGATGGACTATCGACGTATACATACGGTGGTACTGTAATTTTGATAAAATTTGATTGCAAAACCGACAAGTCCAGCGTTTTCCAGAGAAGTTGGTCAGAACAAGCCAATTGCCACACACGACAAACTTGAGGTATTACAGATATCAACTGGAAAAGGTCCAAGGACTGGAGTATCTTCACCAAGATATCAATATCAAGGTCCTCCCATCTCCTTACAGGACAATCTCCTCCGTCCATCACAACAGCTTCAATCAATTTATTCTTTTTAAACAACATCATAAAAGCTTCGATCTCCCAAACTCCTGTAGAAACAAGAAAAGTTATTAGGCTTAAATCATCAACGACCCCTTAAAGTTGTATGTAGAATTTACTTAGACATCTCAACTAAGATTAGTACCTATTGAACACTTTAAACTGTTCAAAAGTTATTCCTATTAGACAGGTTTTGATAATCAACAAAAAAATATAAAGAGATTGTGATACACTCGCGATGACACGGCTAAACGACTAATTAAAAAATAAAATGTGGAACTAGCCCGCTTTAATGGAGTTTTCATAGCATTTCAAACTTCAAATCATGTTGAAACAAGTAAAATTTTATAGGTTTCAAGATTCAAATCATGGTGAAGTTAGTAAGGAGAGATATTAAAGCGGCATTGGTTCTTGGTTGAAGTACTCACCAGTCACTAAAAAATGTGAAAAAGATGAATGCTCTTCCGAGGAAAAAGCCTGAAATCGAAGAGGAAGCTTCTAAGAATCAAGAGAACTGAAAACCTAGAAACCCTAGAATTTGAATTACCGAAAAGGGTGAAGAATTCATCTTCTGAGTTTATGAATTTAACAATAAATTCATGCGTAATTTCAGTCCAAATCCCAAAAGGGTTCAAATTTTTCCTTCTACATTGATGAATTTACCAGAAAATTCATTTGGGTCTATACCAAGACTTCCCCCAGTTGAGAGTTTAAAACCCTAATCGGAGAATGCAATAACCCATTCATAAAGCACTTGAGAAATCCGATGTGGATGAACACCAAGGTAGGTTGTTACTCAACAATGAAGACGTAAGGATACAACTTCTACCATTGTTCAATGAAGAATCTGAAGATCTCGCTAATGGTATCAATGTTAAAACTTATAATCCAATGGGTGAATTTTTTAACATGAGATTCAAAACTTGGGGGAATCATAAAAGTTATGTGCTTTTAGGAAACTGACTAGTTATTTGGAAGAAATAATTATTTTTAAAAAAATGGAGAAACCTCGATGAAGAAGAAGACTGGTGGGGGGTGGGATGCCCTTTCTTTCTTTTCTTTTCTTTTTTATTTTTGGAAAAAGTGTCAATGAAAGAGTTAAAGAAAAATCTTTTAAGTTAATTATAGTGCCAAGTGTCAATAAAAAAAGAAAAGATGTTTTCTTTTAAAAAGAAAAATACTATTTGAATTTCTGCACGTTCTCAAATGAGGTGTAATACAAATATTTTCTCAAATCAGCATTTTGTGTTTAATAGGTACATGTTTTGAATAATTTAGGTATTCAATAGGTATTAGTTCTAGTTGAGGTGTCTAAGTGAAATATGCGGACAACTTTAAGGGGTCGCATATGACTTAAGCCAAGTTATTACTTCTCTACATCCATGAAGAGTATGTGAATTCCTGACATCAAATTGATGTTGCTGATTGTCATTTTGTGTTCTTGTAAATATACCTCAGACCATGAAGAATAAAAAGTTAAGCACTCAACATGAAGAAACATACAAGTGTAAAAATACGCCTGAGGAGTGCAGTGATGCCCAGAAGTGAAGAAACTAGGAAAATGTAACCTGGAACTTAAGTTGGTTGTAGCAGCTGATGGAAGTATCACATTTTGGATAGACAATTATACAAAATAGGAGGAAGTAACATTGATTTGCACATACTAAAGAGGAAAATTCAATGTCCTGAGAATTAGGGTTGAAATGCTGAAGACTTGTTATATGTGGTAGTATCAATTTCTACCCATAGAGAGTAACTTGTCATTTTGAATTTTTTGGTCTAAGTCTTACCGCTAAAATAACAGTTATAAAACATCTCATAAGTTAGATATAGTGAAATAGTATAAACATTACCCATGAGGTATGTGTTAATTTTTTAACCCCTGAGCTATATTTTGCTTTTAAGAAAAAAGTTATTATGTTCCCCATAAGTTACTTAATAAAAAATGTTGTAAATATTGTCCATGGTCGCAACTTGTTCTTTGAAGCCCTTGGGCTAAGACTTGCCTCTAAAGCAAGAGTAATAGATTATTTAATAAATCAATACATAATGTGGTGGTGTCAAGTATTGCCCATGGGACTTAACTTGTTGTTTGGAAATCCTTTGACTAACAAGTTTTACCTCTAAGGAAATAATTATAAAGTATCTCGTAAATAAAAAAAAAAGTGATATTGTTAAGTCTTTTCCATGGGGCTTAACTTGTTGTTTTGAAGTCCTTGGGCTAAGAGGAAAGAGTTATATGTATGATAAATCAAGACACAATGTAGAAGTGTCAAGTCTCTCCCATGGATGAAGTTCTTGGTCTAAGTCTTGCCTCTAAGGCAAGAATTGTAGAGCATCTTATAAATCAATATATAATGTGATAGTGTCAAGTCCTGTCCTTGGGCTTAAGTTATTGTTTGGAAGTTTTTGGACTAACAAGTCTTACCTTTAGGGCAATAGTTATACAGTATGTCATAAAACAAAACACAATATTATATTATCAATTCTTGCCCATGGAGCTTAACTTGTGAAATTCTTGGTCTATGTTTTGCCTTTAAGGCAAGAATTATAGAACATCTCATAAATCAATATGTAATGTGGTAATGTCAAATCTTGCCCATGAGACTTGACTTGCTATTTAGAAGTCCTTGGACTAACAAGTCTAACCTCTAGGGCAATAGTTATGGAGTACCTCATAAATCAAAATAAAATGTGACATGTCAAGTCTTGCCCATGGGGTTTAACTTGTTGTTTTGAAGTCCTTGGACTAAGAGGCAAAAGTTATATATATGATAAATCAAAACCTAATGTAGTTGTCAAGTCTTGCCCATGGGTTTAAGTTGTTAAGTTCTTGGTCTAAGTCTTACCTCTAAGACAAAAGTTATAGAGCATCTAATAAATTAAGATATAATGTGATAGTGTCAAACCTTGCCCTTGTGTCTTAACTTGTTGGTTGGAAGTACTTGGACCAAGAGGCAAGAGTTATATACCATATAATAGTGTCAAGTCTTGCTCATAGGGTAGATTTGTAAGGTTCTTGATCTAAGTCTTGCCTCTAAGACAAAAGTTATAGGGTAGATCATAAATCAAAATACAAAACAAACTGTGTCAACTCTTGTCCATGGGACGTAACTTATTCTTTAAAAGCTTTTATGCCAAATATTTTCTCTAAAATAAAAGTTATAGAGTATCTCGTGAAATTTTAAACCATATATATTTAAATAATTAATACAAAAAAATCATCTTGAATCTTAGCACTTGAATTTAGAAATCATTTTATTTAAAATAAATACAAAATATATAAAATAAATATTATTTATAGTTCCACAATTAAAAAAAGGAAAGAAAAATAAACAAAAGAAAAAAAGAAAGAAAGAAAAAAATAGAAGAAAAAACACAAGAGAAAAAGAAAGAAATAAGGAAAAGAAACAAAATACTAACAAAAAATGAAAGGAAAAAAATGTAAGAAAAAAAGTGAGAAATAGGGGGG
>JBCEWC010016390.1:0-13149 GCA_038996855.1 Solanum aculeatissimum | reverse complement strand
TAGTAAACGATAGGGTCCCATATATATATATATATATATATATATATATATATATATATTTAATCTTTATATTTTTTAGGGACATTAACTCAATGACAATAAATTGAGTGTATAATAGAAAAAAAAATAAATTTGTCCTATCTTGATTTGTCAAAAAAGACGAATAAAAATGAAAATCAAATTAGATAATTTTTTACTACTAAAAGTAAACAGATGAAGGATCTAATATATTGAGATATAACCGTATCATTTATTAAAAAATATATTTACTTTTTTGTACAAAATATTGTAGAAATAATATTAGGGAATATAGTTTCAAATGAAAGGATAATGGTAAATTCCCAAAAAAGTGAGACAGTGAAGAACTGGGTCCTGTCTAATTTCGTGACTGAGATTAAGAGTTTTGTAGGGCTTGTTAGCTACTATCGCCGATTTTTGGAGAATGTTGCTTCTATTGCTACGCACTTGATAAGATTGACTCAAAAGGAGATATTTTTTGTGGTCTGATAAGTGTAAAAAGCTCAAGACTTTGTTTACAATAATGCCTAACTTGACATTGTCAATTGAAGGTACGATATTTTATTATTTATTGTGATACTTCTCAATTGGGCTTGGGTATTGTGTTGTTACAAGACAAGAATGTTATAACCTATGCCTCAAGGTAGTTGAAGATTCATAAGAGGAACTATCTGATACATGACTTTAGAGTTGACAATGATAGTGTTTGCTCTCAAAATCTAGTGGCACTATCTCTATAATGTGAAGTGTAAGATATTCTTAGCTTATCACAATCTACAATATGTATTTACTTAGAAAGATTTGAATTTGAGGCAGTGAGGATGAGTGGACTTAATTAAGGATCATGAAGTCACCATTCAGTACCATTTGGGTAAAGTTAATGTAGTGACAGATGCATTGAACCATATGACGATTAGCATGATAGTCTAGCTTGGTTGGGCATTTCTAATCGACCCTTGGCCAGAAAGATTCAAACTTTAGAGTCTAAATTCATGCAGTTAGGCATCTCAGAGAAGGATAGAGAATTGATTAATATTGAGGTTAGACCATCTTTTATTGAGGAGATCAAAGCCGAGCAATTTGAAGATGAGAATTTGAGAAAGCTCAAAATTAGACAGTGTTTGGTGAGGCTCGAGATACCACTCTTGATGTAGGTAGTATGATCAATTTTAAGGAAAGAATTTGTATTTTTTGAGTTGATGATTTGATCTAGAATGTGTTAGCAGAATGTAATACTCCATAAGTTGAAAAGTTGGAATAAGAAAGAGAATATATAAAAATGTCACTAATATAGATTTTACGTGTACTATCTACGACTCGTAGACTACTTTATAGGTCGTAGATGGGGCTTCATGGATAGCGCCTAGATTTTGAAAATAATTTTGAAAATATAGATGATTTACGAGGTGCTTCTACGAGTCGTACAATGATTCATGATCTGTAGATAGTGATTTTGGATGGGGGGGGGGGGGTCAAAAATCTAAAAAATTAGGATCTCAGAACTTTTGTTATGAATAAACAAGATGACCCCATAAAAGGAAGTATAGACTGTGAAAGTGGTTTGTGGTTTTTAGTCTTCAGGGTTGTAGTAATTTTTCTATGGACCAATAGAATGGGTCTGTAGATAGATTTATGAGTTGTAAAAAGGTACCCTAGTTAGAGATGGATTTATGAGTTGTAAAAAGGTACCGTTGTTGGAGATCCTGAGGTATTGAATTTAACCCAGATTCTGCATCCAAGGGTAAGCCTATCATATTGCTCATGAATGTCTTTTGGCTTACATTGTTACTTTGTGACTATTCTTTGTTTTCATTGAGGCTGATCTTGGAACATGTTCTATGCCCCACCTATGTTAGTTAGTAGTGACATTTTAGATGTATGGAGTCTGTGTTGTCTTTTATTTTGTGCTAAAATTACTTCTTTCCTATTGAGATATTTGAGTTATATGGAGTCTGCGTTGTCTTTTGTTTTGTGCTAAAGTTACTTCTTTCCTATTGAGATATTTGAGTTGAGACTTATCTTCCGCTTTGTCATAGATTTTCAATGATGCTTCTTACCTTATGTATGCTTAATGATATGCTAAGATGTCTAGGTTGGGGTCCTTTGGGTTCTGATCACCATGTCACGCCTAGGGCCTAGATTAGTAGAGTCTCATTCATGGTTGTGAAGCACACCATATCAATGAGTAAGAGGCTATGAGGAATTTTAGGGAATCCTCACTTTTTTCATGATTTATATTGTGCGATAAAGTATACTTTTAGGCTTTTTCTCTTTAACACTTGTTCTTTGCGATTTTAAGAAAATGCCTCCATGAAGAGCACAAATCCAAAAGGGAGCCAACACTAATAAGGAACAAGCTCCTTAAGTCTCTAATAACCCATTAGTTAATCAAGTGACCAATGTAGAGTTTCAGACCACCATCTCTATGCTTTCCCAAGCTATGACGAACCAAGTGAAAATGGGAGGTAGCTTCTTCGAATGTGGTTATGTCTACTTCAAGAGTTATGGACTTTACAAGAATGAACCCTCTCGAGTTCCATGGGTCTAAAGTTGTCACACCCAGGGAGGGTACCCTTGGCATGGCCATATCTTGAAAAATAATTGCTAATTCCCCAAGGGAACCGCTTGACCTCATGAAAATACTCAAGTGAAGGCTATGTATTAACCAAATAACTGAATTTTTATATCAATAATAGTTTACAATGAACAAAAGCTGAAAAAATAACAATTAATTATCACTAATCAACATCTATGATGCCTCTAATCCAAGCCTAGAAGGTGCCAAGGGAAGTTCCAAGCTACCTCAAAGAAATACTACTAATCAAGATAAAATAAAGAAGGCTCCTCCCAATAGCAAGGAGGGCACTCCAAGTATGGAATGTAAGGATTGGTCTTCAACGACACGCCTATTAAGGACCTCTATTACCTGTATCCGCATCATAAAATGATGCCGACCCAAATAGACATAAGTACTTTGAATATACTAGTATGTAAGATGGCTATAGAAACAAGTACGATTCCATATAATCAACCTCAATAAGCTAAAACAATTAATAATTCAACTCAACAATCTACCAATCAACTGACTTAAGGATGCAAGATTTTATAATAAATAATACTCCTAAAGGAAACTCTAGCTTGAAACTCAGTCAATCATTTATGCATAACTAGGGAGTCTCTCTAATTGACAATCATCACTTCTGAGCTAGTGATAATCCAATATTTGCACTGTCATTGTCACAACCGCACAATACTTGCCAAGGTTAGGGGCGATCAACCTCTATTGGATCCACAGTCAATGTCCATTATATGCAATATATGGGACAAAGAGGTATAGCCTCTATCCTATGCTAGCTACGTAGTTTATGATGTTTGAGTGTTACTGACTCTTGCCCTCCTTGGTGCTTAAGATAACTCACAAGACTCAATATGCTTATATCATTCAAGTGTTTCAAATCTCCAATCTAGTCTCAAAGAACTCAATTCGATTCAATCGACAACTTAATTACTCATCTCCAACCCAATTAACAGTTAACACTTTAAACTCAAAATCATGCATACTTTCAAGACTTATCAAATTAATCAAGACTCTAACTCAATGGTCATTTGGATTCCATTCAATCATGCCTAACACATAACAACATATATATTCTCATGTTCCAATCTTGCTCAAGTTTACTCAATTAGGATATTCACAAATTATGTTCACAGTTTAATTGATGCATAAAGTATTACATAGAATTGTGCAACTAGAATTCATGTCAATCAGTACAACTAAATGCTCAAATCTCATACAATTAACATATATACCATCAATACATTTATAAATATACATGAAGACTCAACGTAAATGTAAATAACTCGGAGATTAGGAATATGAAATTTTCTACTCAACCTCTATGCACTATTTCAACTCATATAGATGAAAGAGCATGTGGACAAACTCAATTTCAATACTTTAGGTAGTCTTACATATCTGAAATATTTTAATTTTGGAAGAACTTACTAGATTCTATTGAAATTCTAAATTTTATCCTCTTGAAACCTTGCTCTAAGTCTTGAGAATGTATTTGAGCGAATTAGGTTGAATGGTGATGCTCAGGGACTTAATTAGATATAAAATAATCAAGTTTAGGCTTTGAAAGAATGTGAAAATGATTAAAATATCTCTTCTTAAAAACTTCCAGGCCATCTACGAGGTATTCTACGATCCATAGAAACTTCCACGAGCCATAGAAACTCATTCGTAGAAGCTGGGTGGATTTTAGGGTCTTGAGTTCTATTCTACGGGCCCAAACTACGACCGGTAGAAACTTCTATGACCCATAGAGTTGGAAACCCAAACACTATCTCTAAAAAGATTTTCATGAGACCGAGTTTATGGGTCATCAACCCATCTATGACCTGTAATTCAAGGTCGTAGATGGTGACCCAGAAAATTGTGCTCTGACAATCTTCACTAAAATGGTCATAACTTTTTATTTCAAACTCCAAATAAGGCAATCTTGGTGGCATTGAAAAGAAGATTCAGAGACCTTTAATTTGATAGGGTTGGGCCAACTAATTCATTATATTCTAGGAGATATGGTATTTTGAAGTCCCTTTTATGAACTCAAAAGAAAATTTAGTCGATAGAATTTCTTTAGACTTGACTTGATGTAAAAGATCCTTTATGACCGTAGACCACATTAATACACTCAAAATACTTAGGAATTGATATCATCATATATATATATATAACTTAGAAGTCATTGGTTCACCTAACTTTCAATCAGTAAGAAAGCTTTTAACTTAACTTTGCACTAGAGGTTCTTGTGACCTTTAACTCAAGTCCAAATCTATTTCCACACTAAAGGATTGACTTTAAGACCTATGCTCAATTAAGAATCATTTGGTATATCCTTATGTGCATATAACAAATAGCTTGATCTTAGCTATAAAAAATTTATGGTATTATAATATCTCTCCCTTGGGATCATTTGTCCTCAAATGATGAGTAATTAGGAGACCCATCAAGCACGAATATCATCAAAAAATCAAATACTTATACTCAAAAATAGAATTCAAACTCAAGATTCAAAATTGGAAAGTTATCTTCAACATTGTCATTAGACATGAATACAATCAAGGACTTGTATACTCAAATACTCATAAACTCAAGAGGAGCATCAAGTTATAGGTAAGAACTCAACTCACTAATGGGGAAACAACTCAAAGAATATGAATGAATTATTACCATCAATATCATCATTAGGAGGCATGAATAGGTGAGGGTATCTAGCCTTGATATCTGATAATCTCATCATTAGAAGGCATGAATAGGTGAGGGTATCTAGCCTTGATATCCTCTTTAGCTTTCCATGTGGACTCATCAATGAATTTGACTTCTCCACAACACCTTTGCAAATGCAATCTCTTTGCTTCTCAACTTGCAAACTCAATGATCAAGGATTTAGATGGGAATCTCTTCAAAACTAAAATTATACTTCACTCTAATGATTTTGACAGGCATAACCAATGATGGATCTCCCAAACGCTTCTTAAGCATAGAAATATGAAAGACTGGATGGATGGTTGCTACTATTGTGGCAGCTCTAACTCATAAGCTACATTGCCCACTCTCTTCACAGTCTGGTAGGCACTGATGTATTGAGGACTCAACTTTCCCTTCATCCCAAATCTCATTACACCCTTCATGGATGACACTTTCAAGTATACCCAATTGTTAACTTTAAACTCTAGGTCCCTTTTCCTAATATCAATGTAGGACTTCTGATGGCTTTGTGCTATTCTCAATCTATCTTGGATGATCTTTACCTTCTCCATGGCTTGGTGTACCAAGTCAGGCCCAATCAACCCTACTTCTTCTACCTCGAACCATCCAATTAATGATATATATCTCATCCTATAGAGGGCCTCGTAAGGAGCCATTTGGATGCTCGAATGAAAGCTATTATTGTAGGAAAATTCAATTAGAGGCAAGTGGTCATCCCAATTACCTTTGAAGTCAATGATACAAGCCCTCAACATATCCTCCAATGTTTGAATAGTGTGCTCTACCTAGCTATCAATCTGAGGGTGACAAGCAATGCTAAGGTTCACCTTTGAACCTTAGCCCTTTCGAAAAGATCTAGAAAATTGGGTAGTGAATTAAGCTTCTCTATCTGAGATAATAGACAAAGGAACTTCATGCAATCTAATCTCTTATATAAAATTGGGCATATTCTTCTATAGTGTCAGTTGTCTTTACTGCCAAGAAGTGTGCAGACTTAGTGTAATGATCTCGAAGGTCATTTTTGACCTAATTACCATTTTTCCTTCCCGAAGATTACCTTGGGTTATTTTTGGTTGACTCAAAAAGTCAGATTTTGAAAATCTTGTAAAAAGTTGGAGTTTTGCAAAAGAAAGAGTTTTTAAAGGCTTAATGTTGGAAATTTTGAGTTTTGAGGTCATTTTGAGTTTCAAGTGTCAAAATCTAATTCCGTCAACTCCATTAATTTTGGAATGTCAAATCTGGTCTAGGAGAACTTGCAAAACTGAATTCTGAGTTAAAACAAAGCTTTTGGACCCAAAGTTGCATTTCTAGTTCATTTGGGATGATAGGTTTGACTTTGGTTAACATTCAAAGTTCAGAAGTTGGTATCAAAATTTCATCAGTTCCAGTGGTTTTGGGTGATGAAACTAATGCTAGAAATGACTTTGTTGTAATTTTTAGAGCTTTTGTGAATATTTTAAATTTTTGAGTTTGAAACTAGTTTAAATGATTTTTCTCGGATTCTGAGCCAAGGAGGTTTCAAGTTCAAATTTTCTCGATTTCATTGAGTCTGGAGCATCATTTCTAGTAGGTTTCTATATTTGGTTTATGTAATTTGGAGTTTGAACATATTCTAAGGTCTGAGTTAGGTATTATTTTTGTTGTGTTTCAGTTGGTTCGAACAGTTTCTGGTGCAACTGGAGTTGTACTCCGCATTCGCGGGGTTGCCCTCTGCATTAGCGGAATGTAATTTGATCAGACCTCCACGTTCATGAAAGTGGACCCGTATTCGTTGAGGGTAGCCAGTTAGCACTCCGCTTTCGCAAACTAGGCCTCCGCCTTCGCGGATTGTATGGGACACGTGTGCTCCGCATTCGCGGAGTACAAATATTTCCAGAATAGAGTAGTCTTTTAAAAGACGTGTTTATTCTATTTTTCACCATTTTCAACTCTTCAAGCTTAATTTACAAGAGAGATTTTGAGATTTTTCAAGGCAAAGTGATTGGATAACTATTTTCTAACCTATTTCATTGATTTTCATTGATTAATTTGTGTTTTTAACTTATAATTTTGAGATTTTAGTGGTGTAAATTAGGAATTTCTTGGACTTTGATTTTCAAACTTTAATCGTTGATTTCTCCCTCGTTTTAGCTTCATTTTTGAAACCATTTTGACCGTTGAACTCCTTGTCACCTTGAGAATATTTTCAAATTTTAATTTTCAGATTTTGGCTTTATTTTTCAGCATTGGATTTTTGACCAATTTATTCTTTTCTCTGAATAAATTGATTTTAGTGTAATTAGATTTGTTATGTGACTGTGATGCCATATTTAAATAGATTTTGATGAGTTGGAGTACCATAGAAGGGGAAAAGCGGTAATTTCGACTTGATTCAATTTTTTATTTGAAAAAAGTGAATTTTTAACCTTTTGTTTAGTGTGATTGAACCTTGTATCCTTCTATATGTATATGATATTATATTTTGGGATAAAATTGTATTAACCTAGGCTTTGATAATGAGATTTTGAGTCAGGCATTTACTTATATATTAATTTCTTGATGTGTGAGTTAATTTTGATTTGCAATCTATATGTGTACTTGTGAAATTATTTTATATTGAGGTGGAAATGGAACCTATATTGTGATACGATTGTGATGGTGACATTTGAGACATTGATGATATTGAACTATTGATGGTATTGAGACATTGAAACCTTTATGATGTTGATATTATGATATATATTCTGATCTTGTTCATTGCATCTATTATTATTTGTGCATTTGATACTTGTGATGGCTATGACCGAGAGTTGAGTAAGGTAACATGTGAGTTGGTGGCCGAGGTCTCTACCGATCGAGTCGAGGTAATATACTAGTGGTTAGACGTCATTTTCAAATGGGTTCGTGGTAATTTCTGGATCGGTGAGCATGAGCCAAGGTCATTACCGACAGTTTTCATGGATACATGGTCTATGTGAGACTCCCATGGGTTCCGCCTAAGGCAATCATCTGGTCAGCAAATGTGTATCATAGGACAGATATGCATCACAATTATTTGATATTACATTGCATTACTTATATCTCATAGCATTCACTCCATCTCATATCATACCTTTTTGTACATTATCATTGTATTGTGTATGGGATTATATACTTATTATGTAACTGACTTGAGTAATTGATGGTTATATCTATTTATGAATGGTGTTGATGCATTATGCTAAGAGAGGAGTATATCTATAGTATTGTGGTTTTTATATCATATTATGCTGGAACTTTTCTGAGTGCAGGGTTGTAGTTCGGGGGTTTATGGTTGGGAGATAAAGAGTACTTGTGTTCTTCATTGCTTTACTTTAGGTTAGTTCCATTTTGCTGAGTATCCTACTGTTTGGTGCTCACCCCTTTGCTGCATTTTATAGGTTGTGATCTCGGTCGACCTTGCTAGCTTCCTGACTGTATTGGATCAAGCTTTGGATCTATTGAGAGGTAGCTCTCTATCTCTTTGGTAGACCTTTGAAGATTCTATTATCATATTTTATTCTATTTGAGGACTAGATATTATGATTGTATTTCAGTCAAGTATTTTACATTTAGAGGCTTGTACATATGACACTAGTTCTTGGATGGATGTATTTTTTCCAAATATCTATCTTATAATATTTTGAGCGTGGACCCCATTTTCCCTATTTTATTAACAATCAACCAATTTTCCCCATTTCTAGAGATAATATGTAGTTATATTGTGGTTCATGTTTTGATAGTTGAGTAGTATTTGGAAGTGATCAAGATAGGTAAAGCTTACGTGGACTGATTCGAAGCACGTGGATTTCCCTTCCAAGTAGGATAGGCTTTTCCTTATCTCTAGACTGAGTTGAAATATATATTGGAGTTTGTTTGTTGTTGGGAGTTCCTGAGTAAAGTGTATATACATTGTTGAGACGGTGATTACCATTTGAACTCTATAATACCTATATCTGTTATGTTACTTGGTTTTTAGTATTGTTTGGTCTATGAATGCTTCTATTAAGGAGTGTAAAGGTGAGATAGAGCACGATAGGGGTAAGTTAAGCATTGATGCTACTTTTGTACATATATTTGACTGTTTAAATGCTTGTTTGACCTGTTGAGATCTCTGACATGAAAACCTATGTTATGTCATCATGGTTTTGATTACCCGTGTCTTATATTCTGATTACATTCTATTAAAGGCTAAATGCGAATTGGTACCCCTTTGGTTGATACGTAGGAATTTACCATGTATAGTCTATACTTGATCGTTTGAGATTATGATCATACTTTTGGACACTATAATAGTTATATTTGTTATACTAGCTGGTTGTTAGCACTGTTATGATGTGAATAAAATTGTTGGGGGTTAAATATAATCTATGCCACGTGATTGGTACATATACCTATCTTGACACTTATTTACCAGTATGGGTGATTTAGTATTGGTGGTGCGTAGTTTTGTAAGGGGTTGGTTGTCAATCATACTCCTGGCTACTCTTTGAGACTCTATGGTTGTAATTCTACTGATATACCATCTTCCTAATTCTCTTGTGACTGAATTGCATTCTGGATGCTGGTTGTACTTATCAGTTGGATTGTCTATGGTTATTCTGGATACTTGTGGTTGTCTTGGGCTGTGATGAACCTGTTAATGGCCAGACACGATCTTATACTATTCCTATTAATATGTATGTCTGGTTGATAACTTATATACCTATTTGGGCCGTCAGGTACTAGGAAACATGCTATACTCTAAGAGTTTGGTTATTGGTTGTACTCCTGACAATGCACTGAGGTTCTGCTATAGTGATTTTGTTGATATACTAAACCCCTGGTTACTTAGATGGGGTTATGATCCTAATTTTGAGATATATGCTATATCCTGGGATTTAGTTAAATTATCTATTGTTGTGGGGATTCTGTGTTGCATTGATTAGTGGGATTGCCTACTATTTTATCTGAGGGACTTGTTACATATATCAGTTGGTCTTCCTATTGTTGCCCTGGTTATTGTTATTCTTATCAGCTGAGGTGTTATCATTGTTCTGCATATGGGGGATACTTTTACTTATTTGCTTCCAATGAGCCTTAGCCTAGGCTTAAGTCAGTGTTGCCCTAGATTCGTATTATACAGAGCCTATTGGTTACATATTCACACAACATGACTTGAGAGGCATAGATTCTGGGAGACTAGCTGAGTAGATGATTATTCCATAGTTCAAGTCCCGGATGACTTTTCCTAAGTTGAGGCTGAGTAGTTAATTTGATATTCAGACCGTTTGGCCCTGACTGACTTTCCTGGCGAAAAGCCAGGTTAGGAAGATATCTAGCAAGGGTTGCGCATAGTGGATCAGATGTCATGTTCCGATATATTAGACTGGATATCACATTTTGACACGATATACCTGGATCGGAAGTCGTATTTTGACACATTGAATTGGATGTCATGTATTGACATTATATACTTGGATCGGGTGTCACGTTCCGACATGATATACCTGGATCGGGCATCATATCACAACACATTGGATCGAGTCTCACGTTCTGACATGATATTATGGGATTGGGTACCATGTTCTGGCATGATATATACTGCCACTACCAATACCCATATCGATATACCTATCCACACCCTATTTGTGTGTGGATGTACCTTCTGGGGGCCCAATTAGTGTATAGGCATAGACACTAGGGCCTTACACCCATGGACATCGTTATACCTCGACCGTGTGACAGTTGAAAGATGGTTCCGTTCGGGCTTCATCAGTTGGTTGTTATACATTGCTTGGTCCTGCTTTGTTGGGTTCTCCTAATGCCATAAACATAGTTGACACTTGATCTTCGGGTTCTGTCAGTCGATATCATTGCACATTGCTTGGGTTCGTTCAATTGGGGTTCCGTGGTTCTCTAGACATGCTTATATTTTGACCTGGGTTTCAATTGTTAGCTTTACAACATTGTTATTATACTTGACCTTTCCATATTTACTACATTTCACTCAGTCGATCGATGATTCCTACTGAGTGTGTTTTCCCAGTACTCATCCCTACTTTTATGCATTTGCTCATGGTGCAAATCTAGATACAATTCGTGAACGCTGATCTAGGGACGTTGTGGCTGTTATAGGAGACTTTTGGTGAGCATCAACAACTTCAGAATATTCTACAGTCTCCTTCTGTTCACTTGGCTCGACTTTTGTATTCAGACACTGACCTTGTATATTTAGTTTTGATCTATATGTGTATGATGCTATTCTGGCTATGTATATATACATGTATATGTATATTTTTATTTTGAGTCTATAGTAGCTCTGTACATGTGACTTCTAGGTTCTGGGGTAGGTTGTTGTTGTCTTGTTTTTGTATATTGCTAGCTATCATTATGATTAGTTATTCAGGACAGGTACCGTGGGCATTGAGTTGGCTTGCCTATAGGTAGGATCTAATAGGCGTCATCATCACCAGAAAGGTTGGATCGTGACAAAAAATTTCAAAAACAAATTTCATTTTGAACTCCATTGTTGAATTCAAACCTAATCATTAACTAAGAAGTGATAAGAATTGAATACAATAAACTCTAATGAAAATGGAATTTTTTAATGATTCACTGTAAGATGGCAGAACAAACTAAAGACTAATTCGTGTATTTTTAGATCCGAGAAGTAACTAGTTAACCTAACAAATGAAATAGGAATTGAAAGAGTGAATATTAGTTCATGAACAACTTTTTTTTCTTTTAACTTTTAGAACAATATAATATAGGAAAAAATAAGGACTTGGCATAATAATACCTTTTTTAGAAAATTTAAAAGTTAAATCATAAAAGTTGTTATAGAGCCAGGTATAACAAAAAGAATTGATTCTCAAAAAAAGCTGACTTTTATAGTTAAAAGTATATTACTATCATATAAAGATGTTAGTTATCTAAAAGGTCGAACTATATCTACATTCCCATCTCTTAGCAAAAGTGATTAAATGATCGGACCAGATTGGCACAAATAACTTGACCGCCTTATCAAAGTGATTCCGGAACAAACCGAGTTTCTTCCTTAGGTTGTGTTGCTTCTTCAGAGAGCAATTTAAACTCCCCTGACCCATTCCGGATGTTATCATCAGGAGCTAAAGAAGGTAGCTACTTTTCAGTACAATCAACATCTAGCATAACTCTTGCACTAGTGATGGAGATAATGATCTGATACCTACAAGGATTGTGCAAAGGTCAATCAAATGTAATAGCCTTTTTGGTGCTGACCATGATAAAATCAGTAGACTAATGATACCATCTTCAACCTATTACATTGGATATTGAGTGAAAGGAGGCTGTAAATATTCACTTGAAAAAGAACATACCATTTCTCTCCACTTAATGCAGCATCTGATGGCCATTTTCTTCCTTTCTGCAGACCTGATGATTGTGTTATACGTCCCAGAATATTATTTTGTAGTTGTCTTCATGAACAAAGCCATTGCAACTTACCAAATGACAAAGGTCGAGGGATCCTAGAAATATATCAAATTCTGATAATGCAGTATATCATTTTCTTTGAGCTTCTTCTTTCGAGTTTCTCCATAAGTGGATCCAGAAAACACAGAAAAACAAATATGCTAAGTGGATGCTGTTCCATATTTGAATTGAGTAGGGCATATATTGAGAATTGACGGGAAGGAATTTTTGTATTATTCATACCTGAAAATGTATACAAGCATGTATATATATGTACATATAGTACCTACACTTCTTATCATGTACCTCCTTCCCATGTGATTCATCCACTGACTAATCTAACTAACCAACTACTAATTGTAACTAATTAGTTTAATTGTCAACTAACAATGTAACTAACAATATCAGCCTAACAACTAACTGAT
>JBCEWC010016389.1:0-13151 GCA_038996855.1 Solanum aculeatissimum | reverse complement strand
GTCCCACATACCTTAATTCCACCAACAATAAGCAAAGTCAAACTTAGTCAACGTCTTCTTCCCCAAATTCCCAAAGCTTTCTTCAATGGAGGCCAAAAGAGTCTTAAAATTGTAAGAGAGAATATAGGAAAGTTTGATTGGATGAATGAGGGTTTAGGGAATGTTTTAGGGGTTTAGGAGACCTTAGGGTACCAAAAAAGGGCTAAAGGAAATGTTAAATCACGAAAATACCATTAATAAAATGTAACTTTCCGGGACTAAGAAATGTGAGACGTCTTCTACTGTGTCATTCTCACTGTGCACGAGCAGTTCAACCCTTCATCTCACCATACTTAACCAAATTTTCAGCACGAACTCTCGGAGGACTCTCTGTAACACTTGACGAACACTTTTGATGGACCATTTGGAGTTTGACTGGCCGTGTACCTGTCCCGTGAGCCCTACTAGACTCCCAAACTTTTCCATGGCTTGGCCTAGCCACTTTCCAACTTGCTGGGATAGTGGACGGACCGTCTAGCCTCAAACGAGCCGTCCAAGGTCTCAGGGTCCTATACTTATCTTAGGGGTGGTTCCAGGCCACCCCTAGCTCGCTGGAACACTTGAAGATATACTAGACGGACCGTTCAAAGTTTTAAGGTCCGTGGCCCTGCCCTTAGCCATTTTCCTGAGCCTATCTCCAATGTCTTCTGAATTTCAGACAGTCTCACTGTTTGGGTCATATCTCCCTCATCCGAACTCCAAATTAAGTGACACCTATTGCGTTGCAAAGCTAACTCAAAGATCTTCAATTTTATATGTACCAGACCACATGGTTCATCCCACATCAAATGTTGTGACCATTTAAAGTACATTGCCAAAACTATCCCTCTAGGCCACCAACTAGCCCGTTTTGCGTTCAGCCACTTGAACTCAACCCGTGGCTACCAAAACTTAACCATTACCAGTAGTACATCATATAAGGCTAAGCATAAGGATATTTCAAAAAAATTCGGGTTGTTATATATATATATGGAGATTCGCTTGCAGGCATTCACCATTACCGCCATCAAAGAGGGACTTGCGCTAATGGATGCCCGTATCAATACATTGGAGGAGCAAATCTAAATGAGCCTCCACAAAGCTAATCCCATTGATTTATCGGCTATGCATATAGAGATTCAGCAGCTCTGGGTCGACATTGCACACTAGTTGCTTAGATGTGAGGGTTCCTCCCGATTTGCTCCTACTATTGAGGATTCCACCAGGCCTATGGAAGGTGGACAGAGTGAGGCTGAGAAAGGCGCTTAGGCGCTCAGGTATGTTTCTTTTGACCCAATTCCTTATATTTTGCTTACGTACATTGAGGACAATGCACAAAATTTTTAATGGGGTGTGGGTGGTTATACGGCCTTAGTGAAGTCTGAATAACTTTGGTCTATAAATACTCTAATTTTTTATTCTGAAGGGTTTTCTTGCATGTGTTCTTTCCCTGCGGATTTTATTTTATGTTGAACCAGCATGTGTTAGAATGTTTAGGTAGCATGTGTAGTACATAGTATTGATACCATGGAATAGTATTTGTTTGTAAAAAAATGATACCCACCAAATTTTTTGTTTTGCTAGTTTGATAGTACCATGCATGATTAGGTCATCTGGTAGTGTTTGTTCTGATAAGTGTGTGACTATGATAAAAAAAACATGATCTGGTAGTTTTGTTAACACGCAAATGAGTGCCATGAGTGAGTGGGTATAATTGCATGATTCTTTACTGTGCTTTAATTCAGAACTTGCCCTGTTACTCAGGATTTAGACTCTAGGTTAGTTGGTTGGGAAAGGATCTTAGGCCATTGTTATGATTTAGCCTACTTAGCTTAAATATAACAAAACAAAGATATTGATTATTCCTTGATCCCTATTTTCAAGCCTAACATTGACCCTATTCTACGTAAACACCTAATAAGCCTGGACCTTAATAAATGATAATTCCCAAATTTAGCCCTGGTATTTCCTTGAACACTGTGAACCTCAACACAGGCTAAAAGCCTAAGTTGAGGGTGGCTACCCAAAAAGTGGCCCTAGTTCAGAGGATAGATACTGTACACCTCATCTTAGGCCAAAAGACAAAGTTGAGGATGGCTGGTATAAGGAGAAGTCATAAAAAAAGGAAAACACTTAGTGATACAGAGAAAGGAATAAAAAGAATAAAAAGGGTGCAAGAAAAATGATAAATTTTCCAAAGTTCAAAACAATATACATGAATAAGGGCAAAGTGCTAAAAAGAAGAAAAATGCACCCTTAAACAGTTGAAAAATGAAAAAAGGGAGAAGAAAAGAAAAGTGATAGGTTGGTAGGGTGAAAGTGGTGAATAATACAGTATCAAGGAGGACCACTGTCACTATGTATCCATATAATCACTCCAAAGCCCCCTGAGCCTACATTACAAGCTTAAAAAGTCCTAATGTGATCCTAGTCCAACTAGTCAACATGTCATAAATCTAGAGTATAGGGGCAAGCATATGGTATTAGGAATAGTAATTGAATATATTTTCTGAGAGTGAGTGTTTTGATATAGTCCCAATGAACTTGAATTGAAAATATCATCCAGAGTGTACGAGGGGACTTCTTTCTGTGAGGGCACTTGCATTGCATTGTTGGTACTTAACTAATTCAGTGATATGTTACTTATAGATTGTCATAGTTGCACTATTGGAATTTTTTAATCTGCATTGATTTACTAGATAGCTATCTAATTTGTGTATTGAGGAGACTTGGGTATCTATTAAGATTCTGATGTATTTTGTGCCATTGGGTTGATGTCAGCGTGTCTCTATGCTGCTTAAGTAGATTGAGTTCGTCACTTGAGGACAAGAAACAATTTTAAGTTGAGAGTGTTGATGTGCTGCCAAAATACAACACTCTTAATGCTTAAAACTTGGAATTTTGTGTGTTCTCAAAGCAATGTTAGTAGATTTGATGTTTATTTTTGTAGGATTTCAGTGTTGGCGTGATTTTGAGCCTGAAGTACAAATTTTGCAAGAAATTGGGTAGTTTACGAGACCCTTTACGGGTCGTGGGTCATTCCATGAGTCGTAGAGGGGGTTTCATTTGTTGTTCCAATGAGGAGTTGAAAAATGAGTCCCACTCTACGAGAATCGAACACGAGTCGTAGACCATCATATGAGTCGTAGAGTGTGGTTGTGAACTGAAGAGAAGAAATTGAAGAGTTGTTGAAAGTGTCTTAGACAAAACCCTTCACGGGTCATCAAATCCTACATGACTCATGAAAAAGGTTTCATGAAAGACGCCAATGGCTGCAACTACATTCCATGAGACCCCGACTCATGAGCCATGAATTGTCTCACAAGTCGTAAAAAGTGCTCGTGACTGTTGCCAACACAATTATCCTATTTATTTTAGCTTTGTATTTTAAGTACTATAAATAGGGTTTTAGATTTTTATCATATATAGAACGTCATAGAATATTAGATACAGTACTTTTAGAGAAAGAATATCAAGATTGAGAGTTTGTGAACAATATTTTGAGATTTCGTTACTTCTTCACTTTAACTAATTTTTAATAGAAGGCCTACATTAGAAATCGCCTAGTATCACTTACACGATCCAGGAAGTGATGAATAGAAAAATAATTAATTAATAGAGGTTGATCGATTTCTCTAAACTAATCAAGCTACTAGGGATAGTAGTTTTGGTCTGAGATAAAAAATAAGGGTTAGTAATACAACATCACAGAGACCGATCAAGTAATGTGATGAAATTCACCTAGATGCCTGATCAAGGATTTAGGAGAACATAGCTTACTGTCCTGCACCTACACACCAGAAAGGAGTCGCAAATATCCAAGAACACTTAGTTAGGGAGTCATGGGGAACACATAGACCTAGTTCGCTTCTCTTCTGATTACAAACACTTGCTATTTTATTTTAGAATTCGTTTTAATTGCAAACCTCTCCTTTGTTATATTTATTTTCCATTTTTCTGTTTCTGGGAGATATTAGAGTATATCAATTTAATTTACAGAAGTGTGCTAATCCGGAGTCCACTATATTCCTCGTGGAAATGATCTTAATCCATGTTAGGTTAAATACTTGAGTACGACCAATTCAAAACCTCCAAGTAGGGGTGTGTGCTAAGTGTTAGCGTCGAACAGTGAGCAATCACCTTAAGAGTTAGACTTAAATATAGCACTCCAATCTAAAATTTAGGCACTTTTAACATTGATGTTCATTTGATTAGGCCATATCATGTTCCATAAGCATAGGTCTAGTACACGTAAGATGTAGGGTGTTACACTGTGTCCTTTTTTTGAGGATTTTATAAGCCTTTCTAGAAGTTGAATAGCCACCAAAATCACCCTTATCACTTCTTGCGTCAAACTTGCCCAAGTCTTTCTTGCCATTTTTGAGAACAAAGCATTTGCAACCGAAATCCCTCAAGTAACTTACTTTAGACTTCTTATTATTGAGCAGCTCATAGGGTGTTTTATTGAGAATTGACCTGATTAAGCACTGATTGGTCACATAGTATGTAGTATTTACAGCTTCAACCCAAAAGTTCTTTGGAAATGCATAATCAATTAGCATTTTTCTAGAAATATCTACTAAGGTTATATTCTTCCTCTCTACTGCACCATTCTGCTGAGGAGTTCTGGGGACTAAGAAGTTGTGATGGATTTCATTTTCAACACATAAGGTATCCATCCTTGTATTTGCAAACTCAGTTCCATGGTCGGACCTGATCCCTACTAGCTTACAGTTCAACTGTGTTTGTATCATCTTAGCAAACATCACAAATTCATCATAGGTTTCATCCTTAGACCTTAAGAATATAGTCCAAGTAAACCTTGAATAATCATCCACAACCACTAAGATATACTTCTTTCCTCCTCTTCTTTGAATCTTAACTAGCCTACATAGATCCATATGAATCAACTCCAGTGGTCTGGTAGTGCTAACCTACTTCTTTTGCTTGAAAGATGATTTTTTCTGCTTTCCTTTAACGCATGCCTTGCACACTTTGTTTTCTGCGAACTTTACTTTTGGTAGCCTATGGACCAGTTCCCTTGAAGCAAGTTTGTTCAGCAATGAAGAACTGATATGACCAAGTCTTTTATGCCAAAGTTTTGCATTCTCACTTTGAGCACTTAGACATGTAAGATCATTTTCCTGAATTAATTCCAGATCAGCCACATACATATTATTCACTCTTTTTGCCACAGCAACAACTTCTTTTGAATCCAGATTGGTGAAATTATAATTTTCTGTGCAAAATTTTACTTCATTCCCTTTATCACAGATTTGAGATACACTCAGCAAATTGAATTTTAGTTCATTCACATAATAGACATTCTCTATTGAGTGATCTAGTGACTTTCCAATCCTACCAATACCAAGAATATATCCTTTTTTGCCATTTCTAAAAGAAACATCTCCACCTTGAAGTGTTTTAAGTGAAAGAAAGTTATCAACATCTCTGATCATATGCTTTGAGCATCCACTATCCATGTACCAACATTGGTTGTTGCTTCCTTCACTCAAGAGATCACTTGTTATTCTTAGGAACCTATTTTAACTTAAATTCCTAATATGCAGATAAAGGTTAATTAAAACCTTTCTTGCCCGAGGGGTAACACCACTTTCTTCTGCTTAGAGCTATTCTGAGAATTCACCCTAAGACCAGGTCTCTCTCTTCTTCTCTTTTGTTCAAATATCCTGCCAAACGGTCTTTAGAATCTTTCAGTGCAGGATAGTTAGTCTTCAAATGACCATATCTTCCATAATAAGTACACAACAATAGATTAGACCAATTGACATTTTTGTTGTGAGTGGTATGAGACAGACTTTTCATCACAAACTCTAGAACTTTTTTACTACTAGATCCCTAATGAGTCAGAGTATCTAACATTTTAAAAGAAGTAGTCCATTTAAGAGATTTAGACAATTGTTCTTTGACTCAAACCAAGTTCCTTTCTAACTGAACATGTATTTCTAGTGCCATGTCTAGCTTAGTTTCAGCCTCATCCAAACTAGCCTCAATCTCAAGTTGCAAACAACTAGTCTTTTCTTTCACTTTCAGATAACCCTTTGACTCTTCATTCAACTTTTCACAAAGAGTCATATTCTCTAATTTCAAATCTAACACATGTTTTTCAACTTCAAATAATTGAGAAACTTAGGTAACTTTTTCTTCTTGAGAAAGATCTAATTGATTATTCAACACATCCTTTTTAGTAGTTAACTCAGTTATTGAATCAATAAGAATAGTAGCTAACTTCCTCAGCTTCTTAACAGAAAGAATATGCAATTTTTTCTTAAAATCTAATAGAGTTTCCTCTTCCTCGGACTTTGCCATGAATGTAAATATTTGGTAGAAGATATCCTCATCTTTCCTCATAACTATTAAGGAAGCATACTCTATGTTCTCAGACTCTTCTGACTCACTTGAGGAATATCTCCAAATAACAAGAGTTTTCTTTATAACATAGTATGTTGCAGCCTTTCTGCTTTACTTGTTAAGAACTGGGTCCCTTGACTTGTCTTAGTGCCTCAAGGTTTGGCATAGTATTTTTTTCTCTTCTTTGTGCATTGGACAATCTCTAATGAAATGTCTTGGTTTTCCACACTTATGACACAGATCATTTGAAGTAGCAGTTCTGCCAGGACTTCCTTTCTTCTTGAAACCACCATGCTTCCTCATAATTTTTTGAAATCTCCTTGTGAAGTATGCCATCTAATCTTCATCTTCATCAGATTCAACACCTTATTCCACCTTTAGAGCTAGTGATCTAGCCTTCTTAGAAACATCATTTTCTCTATTCAACTTATGAGTTTGAAGATTGCCAATCAAGGCATCCATTGTCAACACTTTCAGATCCTTTGTCTTAGTGATTGCATCAACTTTGTTGGCTTAAGACTTAGGAAGAATTTTGAGAATCTTCCTTACTTGCTTGTTAGGGTGGATGGGTTAACCCAAACACCTAAGCTCATTAATAATGGAAAAGAACCTGGTATATATTTCATGAATAGACTCACCTTCCTTCATGGTAAAGTTTTCATACTGAGTTGTGAGTATATCAAATTTGCACTCCTTCACTTACTCAGTGCCTTAATGAGTTGTGCGCAAACAATCCCAGATCTCTTTAGTTGACTTACAAGCAGAGATTCATTTACACTACTCAGCCCCAATACCACGGACCAATAATTTCTTAGCCTTGTAATTCTTCTCAATCTTCATTCGATCTACATCATTATACTGTTGTCTAGTCTTAGGGGTTATTCAGGTGATTTAGCCATCTTTCACCTCTAGGGTAGGAACATAAGGACCATTAATACGCCCAAATTCACACCTCAATTGAGGTGCAAAGCGGTCGTTGACCAAATATAGAACCCAACTAGAGTTGGGATCGATCCCACAGGGAATGAGTAATATACAGCTAAAAGTACTTCGTCTCACGTACAATTTCTATTTCCAAAATAATAACAAATAATAAAACTGGGAATTTTTGCAGTAAAGTTTAAACTAAGTAACAACGTATTCTACTAATTTCTATCTACGATGACTAATGAAGTTCAACAATAATTTGCTAGACTAGGTTTGTGGTTCCCATGACACCAATTTCAATACTCAAACTTAGGGCTTGTGTGATTGCGATCTCATATACAGAGTGAGTACATAGTTAACACCTAATTCACCTTCCAGTCCTTCTTAAGTGTATATTGTTCCTTACTTGTCAGTCTTAGAACGTTTTACTTATTGTACCTTACTTTTCACTCCAGGATATATTCACCTTCCGGTCTCGAGTACTTGGACTAGGTTAAAAACCCCGAATTCTACCCCAAGACTATTTTCCTAATCACTACCTCCCTTTCAGACAAACAGTGAATACAAGGTTACCCAAATGCGTCGACTCATCCAGGTTTAAATTTAATTGAAGATATCTTGTGGTGTATACGGTGATCACTTCCGACTTTAGCTCTAAATTTGCCTATTTGCTTCGATAATCATAGTCCCCAAAACCCTAGTTGTGGGTTTAGCCTAGCATTCTTGAAGAATCTGATTTAGAACAAGATGAAAAAGACATGATTTATACTTACGATTGAGAGATCAATGAAATTACAACTTGCAATTACAACTCAATGGATCAAACATAGCAAAAATAAATTGCAAAAGTAATATCTCAAGCACAAAATCACCTTGGTCAATCCTTAGCAGTCGTAACCCCTAAAAACGACCTAATAAAAATGTATTTATATGATTTAAAACAAATCCTAAATGAAAAAGGAAAACCAGGCATTGGCACGTAAAATCGGCAACTACATGGACCGTTTAATGCCCAACGGTCCGTGCCACCTTCCGTCTGAATCTCCTTAGCACCTGGGCCTCACTCGTCCATCAGATATCTTACTGCCTCGGTTCACGACACACTGTAACGGACCGTGTACCTTCACACGATTTATGTAACCAACCGTCTGACTTGCCTTGGTATTTATCTCGAGTGTACACTTTGGCCTTGATTTTGTGATGCTTAACGGTGGATGAAATGGCTTGTCAACCTGCCCACGGCTCGTGCCACACTCCGATCACTTCCACTTAGCCTCAATTCATTGGCGACCTCATGGTCACCATTTTGCCTTGATTCACGAGCATGTACACGGCCCAGTAAAGAGTACACGGGCCTTCACTCCTTCCGTGTGGTCAACCTTGTATTTGTTTTGCCTCACTCTGCTTTGGCCCTTCTCTGCCACCTCTCACGGCCCGTGCAAAGTCACACGGCCCGTGGTGCTGACCATTTGAGGCTGCAGTTTGCCCAGTTTTTGGGCTTTTCCTTCATTTATCAATGGTGTTCGTGCCTTGCTTGATTTTCCTAAAAATGCACTACACAAAACATTAAACACAAACAATTTGCTTGAGGATTTGCAAATATTTCACTAGAAAGCGTCAAATGATGAGCACTTTCGCGACTCATCAACACCCTCAACTTAAAATCCTTGCTTGTCCTCAAGAAATAACACACAAACATAAACTCCTAATAGGTAACATGCAACAATCCCTGCGTTAGTCAGAATCACACTTCAAACCCCACTTTCACATTCACATACACCCTAACAGACTTACACAACTCTAGCTAAGAATCACAATATGTCCAGCTGATCTTTTTATACTCAAAATTCACAATGGTTAGTCAGGTAAGCATCAAGAGCGTGTGTGGATGGCGCCCTCACCACAAAGAAGTCTCACACACAGTATATGTTTGCATAATAGAGACTGGAATGTAGGCACTCACGCTCATAACAGATTCTCAATTAACATACAAGTATTGACCATAGGCTTTCCCTTATTTTCACCACCTTGGCTCTTGAACGACCTTGTTAGGATCACTATAGGACTTTCATGGCTTGTAACGTAGGCTCAGGTTAGGGAGTGGTACATTTAGGATCAATAGTGACTAACTTGGCCCCTCCAAAGCACTACTTAGACTTAGCTTTCACTTCGTACTACCAAAGTCTAGTTCTCCCATATCTCTACATGTTTTTAGGAAGCATCACCATTTTTATTTTCATTTTATTTATTTATATTTTCGTTTTTCTTTTTTCTTTTTCTTTTTTTTCAGCTTTGCTTCCCTATTCTTTAGCTCCTTCGTATTCCTTTTTCATCTCCATTTTCCTTTTATTCCTAGCTTTTCCTAAAATAGCCACCCTCACTTAGGCTCTTTGCCCATATTGAGGTGCACGGTGTCTTTCTGACAGGACCAGGGTCAATAACAGCCACCCTTAACTTAGGTATTAATCCTAATATGAGGTTCACGATGTCCTTGGAGAGACTAGGGCCAATATCAGGTTTTTCATCAGAATAGGCAAGGTGAGTTGGGTGATTGAAAAGAAACAGATTCGTTATGGCTCAAAAAATTTTTGGTTCAAAGGGATACTTTCATTTGGTTGGCCAATTTAGGCTAAGTGACTTTTCACAACAAACGGCCTAAGATCCTTTCCTAATTCAGTCATTCGAGCCTTTCAATGGGACTAACCAGGCAAGTTCTAGTTTACAAGTGTGTCAATCGACCTCAAACAGTATGCTCACACGCACATGGCACACACCCTACGCTAACTAACTCCAGCTAACCAAAGTGTTTTTTTTCATTCAAAATCATCAGCCAGACAATATGCATAACCTTAGCACAAAACTCATACAAATTCGTTAGGGCATGCATCATTGTGATTATCATCATACCAACTTGGGACTATTACAGAACCTATTCCAGAACATATGTTTATGCAAATTACGACATAAACATGCCAGTTCTACTAAATAGATCACCTGACAGAAAAGAAACATGGCCACAAAAACTCCCAGGTGACAGGAATGTCCCAGCCCCTCCAAAAAGAAGATGTATTGCCCTCAATGCACAGAAAGTAGATAATCGAAGAATAACGATGGTGAGGACATACCTGGGATGCACTAGGCGTCGAGATGATCCGACACATCAACATGCGACCCTCCAGTGGGGTCATCTCCCTCCATGTGTGGTCCACCGGCAGCCGCACTTCCTAACACTCCAGCTTGGGCTGCCTCCAGTTCTAACCTCTCCTGCTCCTCCTGCAATGTTTCCGCTCTCCGACTGGCCCTAAGTGCTTTGCGCAACTATTTGACTTCCGCCTCTTGGGGATCCTCCGACGGGCTATGGCATTGGTGCCTCTTTTGTCCATCCCTTTTCGGCGGAAAGGTTCAGATGGTGCCATAAGGGCTGCTACAGGAGCCGGAGGCGCTGCAGCCCACAAGCCCTCCAAAGAAGGGGCTGGAGCAGGGGCTGAAAAGATATCCATGAAGGACTCAGCAGGTGTCGGTGGTGGGGGTGCATTATATTTAGCCATAAGCACGGCCATTTGATTTTTCAACTTGGCAACCGTGGTAGCTATGTTGGAGGCCTCCCTTCCCGACAGATTGTTGATTTGCTCCTGGAAGTATGTCTCTAAGCCAGTAATCTGGGAATGGAGGACTGCGATCTCCTTGCGCCACTTGGAGCGCATAGACTCTACATGATTCTGGAGTACCTGTGGCATGCGCTCCACTATCTGATCAACAATGGCTCGTGTCTGCTGCTGCTCATTCACCAGACGGGTCAAGAATTCATAGGGCACATAGGCATACCCTGGAGCTGCAGCCGCCTGGGAAGAGCTACCTCCAGCCTGCTCCAATGCACCACCTGTCGGGGGTATCCCAGTAACACCCTCTAAGTCCATGGGCTGAGATGGGTCTGCTTGTGAAAACATTGGCGGTGCTCCGTAGCGCGACGTCCTTGTCCGGAAGAGGGGGTTATTGATATCTTTAATCAAGGCAATATTTACCCCCGCTGTTGGATAGGTCTTCTTGTCCAAATATCGAATGACAGAAACCTGGGCCCATCGGCAGAGAGCTATGATGAGGCACGGAAAGGGCATGGCCAATCGTTCACTGAGGGTCGTGTCTCTCATTTCTGTAGCTATGATCCGCCCTGCGTTGATGGGATATCGGGCTATGAGGCATGTAACCAGGGAAGCCTGCGACAACTGAAGAATGTTGTCATTGAGCGTGGGTCGCTGACGAGCCCGCACCACAGACCACCAAAACTTAGCCTGAAAATGTAGAGAGGCTTTCGTAATGGAGGTTCGTGGGTCATTTACCCAAGAAGCCTCAATACCCTGCAAAGAAATTTGTTGGGCGATCCATGTGACATCGGCAACTCTGGAGGCAGGGTCAGCTAATAAGGCGGACTCAGAAACCTGATGGACTTTTGTAGCATAGAGTCTGTCCGCTAGCAGTTTGTACTCTGGGCCATGTAAGAAATGGTTGATAGTTGCCTCAGAGATATCCATCTCTTGTCCCCGAATGATCAGACTGGGTAGAGCTTGCACATGTCCTGCCATGTACCTCTGCAACCGCCATGAACCACCCCCCGCTGCAGTGAGTAGATCTGCCACGTATGCTGAGTAGAATTCCTGGATGGGGGCAGGCCCATAGAATCCAGGCTTCTGGGTCATCCATCCAAACTTGTGGAACTCAAATATGTCTTTGATATCCGGGACAGCATCAAGGTGCTCGGTGCAAATGATCAGTTCTAGGATCACTGGGCGCCTCTGAAAATAACCAGAGCCTTTGGTCAGCCCATTCAAATAGATATCCCTGCTGCTGGGAGTGGACCACTTGCCGCGGAGGAATAAGAGAGTCGTCCGGGCCTCCTCTTCATTAGGCGCACGAGCAACAGTACCGTGAATAGCATCATCATCACTTTACCTAAGCTCAGCATTCGCATCGTCGTCTGGGTATGGAGGTGTATCGGCATCGATTGCATTTTCAGTATCCTCAAAGTGTTGCGCAGCCTCCCCCTCCGCACTCTCCAGTAGAGATGGCCCTAAAGTGAAGAGTGGAGAGGGGAGTCGCCTGTTGGGTCATCCGGGCCCGAGTTGTGCGAGGGGTGTAGGGTGAGATATTTCCAGTGAATTGAGCTCCCACCCCCTCAGGCGACTCTGAGCCCGAGCTACTCCCTGTTGGTGAGCTGGAGGACTCGGTTGGATAATCATGAAGTTTGGTTTGTCTGCGTGGACCCATTGTGCCTGAAAGTATAAAATAAGTGTCATTAGTCTTTGTGGATCAACAGTCAACCCAAGTCCAAATGAGTACTCAGACTTCCTCGTTAGTGGTACTATGTGACAATGACCCTTAAGAGTGGTGTCACCCGGTCTATCATCGGGACATTGCACGTAGTACCCATATAGGTGAACACGATAACTGTGAAGCAACAAAAATTTAACCTAAAACAAGTACAGGACAACTAGACGGAACAGTGCACGGGTCATGCGATGTGAAATGGCTCGTGTACTGTCTCGTCTGGCAGGACTTATAACAGTTTGTTGAAGGGCAGCTGGACGGAACCTCACACGGACCGTGTGATGTGGAACGGTTCGTGTAATGGATCATTTCCTTCATCGTTGCCTGATGTTAGGTCAAATCTAATGGACAGCTGAACGAGCCGTGTACCATGACACGGTCCATTAACCGTACCGTTGAATGTGTCAGGCAAAATTGGGAAACAGCAACTCCGCAATTACGGCTAACATATTCACAGATGGAGACAACAGCAACTCAACTAACAAATATTTCCCTAAATAGTTCAATTTTGG